>JAJMAK010000401.1:0-14479 GCA_030572615.1 Metschnikowia lachancei | reverse complement strand
AAACGTTCTTTCTGGAAAGCCCTGCACTATTCTTTGCTGCGTAATTTCGGGTAATTCTACGAATACGCGACCTTCTGACATCATTACGCTGCGTAATTCTGGGGAGTGCTACGAATACGCGACCTTCTGACATCATTACGCGTAATTTTTCGTAGCGTAACCTAAAATACGGCGTTTTGGGCAACACTGGTCTACTGTAATAGATTTTATGGTTTGTCGCAAATTATCACGCGGCTAGGTTCTAACTGGAATATGCCGCCCGCACCGACGATAGTTAGAAAAGGTTGACCTTGCGAGATGTAGACTGGAGTTAAGTAGATTAATAAGCTAAAGTTAAACAATAAGTATAGAACACGGATGTTTTTCTTAAAGAGTGAGATCATGCAGTTGTTGTCAATAGATCGTACGATTTGATGCGTATTATAGTGCTTGGGGGCAGAGTCACTTTCAAACCGAAGTTCGAATGAGTCCTGACATATTTTAATAGTCAAACAAAAAAAAAAAAAAAAAAAAAAGATAAAAAAGGGTTAACACGTCGATCCAGGAGGGATAATTATAGGAAAGGAAGACTTCTTGAAAAATAGTCAAAGAACATTAAACTCATTCTTCGCCTCTTTATATGCCCTTTCGAGAAAATAAAAACGTGGATTATCATGCACCTTGGGTGACATGGGCCCTTCATTCATGGGGTGAATTTTGCAGGTGACTTCAACAAGCAATTTTTTTTAAAAAAAAAAAATAGAAGAAAAAATGAAGGAACTAGAAGAAAAACTAGGTTCATATGATAGTTTCTTTTCTGATACTTTGAGTAATTTGTCTCGACAAAAAAATTCAAATTAAATCAAATATTCCCATTTATCCCCGCTCACACACTTGAGAGTTCATATTGTATCTTTTTTTTTGACCTCATCAGTGCACCGCAAGGACGAGTGAGAAGCATCTATACCATCTAATCCTTCCAATAACCACCATTTCCAACACAAAAAATGTCAGATCTTCATGATTTATGTCGGTTTTCTGATCGCCCTATAGAACAGAAATATCTTGATACCTTGAAATATTACTTGAAAGCTGGTATTCCAGCCACATATACAATCGAAGAAGCTTATAAGTTCACACATGGCATTGAAGATATAGAGCCATCAAGCACCACTACACCTTTGCATTTAATCTTTACGCATTTTCCTTTAGATTATTCTGAGAAAGAGTTGGAAATTGTCCAAGAAATGGTATCAACTCTTTTTGAGTATGGTGCTGGTTGGTGCTTGACTGACGTGAACGACGAAACCCCTGGCTGTATTTTGCTTAGAAGAAACCTCGGTAAGACTATTCTTTATAATCAGATCGTGGATGCCGGAGTACGTGCAGAGCTTCTCTTACGGAAGGTGAGCGAGTTCGATATGGAGGTGATAGAAGATACGGATGGTTTGGATCATGGGACATTGGGCGAAGCTGGGCTGGAAGTCAGATCAGATGATGCAATAGAAAATTTGGCCACTGATGGCTTTGAAGAAAACCCCGACCAACCTCCAAAAATTGCTGAACCCCAAGAATCTTCATACAGTGATCCTTCTCATAACCAGGATGCATACCTTAGAACTAAACTTCAATACATAAATGGAGCACTCGTCACAAAAGACCAACAAGATGGAGTTATGATGGATTGGGAACGCGACCTTATGAAATTGGGATGCGACTCTTTGTTTAAAGGAAAATATATTGGTACAAATGAGGTGGATTTCGAGGTTAATATATTGAATATTGGATTTGGGATGGGGATTATTGATGGGATGATCTCCCAGAGGAACCCAACAAAGCATTATATTTGTGAGGCCCATCCTGATGTCTTGAAAAAACTCAAAGATGATGGTTGGTATGAAAAACCCAACGTGGTGATTCTTGAGGGCAGATGGCAAGAACAATTGGATAAACTACTCAGTTCTGGTGAGGTATATTTCAATGGAATTTATTACGATACATTCTCTGAGCACTATCAAGACATGCTAGAGCTATTCGATTACGTTGTGGGATTGATGAAGCCACACGGTGTATTTTCTTTCTTCAATGGATTGGGTGCAGACCGCCAAGTAATCTATGAAGTATACAAAAAGCTTGTCGAAATTGATTTGGAGAATTACGGGTTGACTTGTCAATTTAAGGGGGTGGAGGTGCCCGAGACAACAATGAAAAAGGGTGATGCCAGCGTCTGGGATGGTATTCGCAGAGAGTATTGGCTGTGCCCGACTTTCTATCACCCAGAAGCTCGGTTTTTGGATTTATAAATAATGGAGGACTTGAATATGAAGGGTCATAAGAGTTCAACAAGCTTAATGAGAAAGACGTGGATTCCCAGGAACATTTTATCATAATACATTTTCAGTTGATAACTTTGAAATGACACCGCAACTTTTTATGAAACTTACCTTTTAATATATCCCTGGCCTGTAGATGTAAAATTCTGGTCCGATATACGTTTTTCTTAACCTTACCACTGACCGTCGTAGCTCACCTCAGCAGAAAGTTCGAGACCGCACCGAATCTCAAACTCTATACACACTGGAAGGCAGCAATGAGTTTCTTGAAATATAAATTTTAGAAAGCCTCAGATACCTTTTTTTTTGTCGTACAAACCGCAAGAAAATGCTATCAAAAAACACAAGACTCTTACGAAGGTGTATATCCTCCAAGTCGTCTCCAATAGAGATATCGACATTGAGTAATGGGTTGCGTATCGTGACCGACTCCACTCCAGGCCATTTCAGTGCATTGGGAGCTTACGTGAATGCGGGAAGTAGATATGAGACCAATCAAATAAGTGGAATTTCTCACATGCTTGATATAATGGCTTGGAAATCTACCCATAGGAGATCGGGTGTGCAAATGATGGAGGATCTAGCCCGGTTAGGTGGAAACTATATGTGTGGTGCCCAACGGGAGCTGATTCTTTATCAATCGTCAGTTTTCAACAAAGATACAGAGAAGATGTTCGAGTGTATTGCTGAGACAATCAAAGAACCAAAATTGTCTAATGCTGAGTTTGAGGAGGCTAAGCTCACTGGTGCTTATGAGCTTGAAGAGCTATCCTACAAGCATGATATTCTCCTACCAGAAGTCTTGCATGAAGCAGCGTATTCTAAAAAGAGTTTGGGAATGCCAATATATGGCGCATTAAACTCTCTCAATCAACTCTCTATACAAGATGTTAAAGAATTTCATAAAAGATATTTTTGTCCGGATAATATTGTGTTGGCCATGGTGGGCGTTGATCATTTAAAAGCAGTGCAAATGGCTGAGAATTACTTAGGAAACTGGCAGATATCTACAGAATTAATCAGTACTAATAAGCAACCAGCAAATTATCAAGGAAGTGAGATCAGCCTTCCATATCAAGAACCTCGGTTTGCCAACCTTCCAAAACTTGTACATATGCAAATCGCGTTTGAAACCGAGGGTCTCTTGAGTGATGACCTATATGCCTTAGCAACATTACAAAAGCTTTTAGGCGGAGGGCTGTCCTTTTCTGCCGGAGGTCCAGGAAAGGGGATGTTTCTGCGTTTGTTCAGAGTTTTAAACCAATATCCTTTTGTGGAAAACTGTATGGCTTTCAACCATGCACACTCTGACTCTGGGCTTTTCGGAATCACAATCTCCTGCTATGCAGAGCACGCTCAATATATGGCACAAGTGGCAAGTCACGAATTTGCTAAGATTATGGAACCCGGTTCCTCTAAAGGTGGAATCACACCACAGGAATTCAATCGCGCCAAGAACCAACTCGTTTCCTCGCTTTTAATGAATGTCGAAAGTAAATTGGCTGCCTTGGAAGATATTGGAAGGCAAGTTCAATGTCAAGGAAAAGTAACAAGTGTTGATGAGATGGTGACAAAAATTGAAAACTTGGCTATTGCAGATGTTAGAGCCGTTGCGCAAAAGGTGTTTCAAGGCCAAGGAAATGGACAACAACTGGGCAAGCCGTCGGTGGTAATGCAAGGGGATAAAGAAATTATTGGGGATGTGGCATATGTGTTGAGATATTTTGGTCTAGGAAATTTTGGCACGTCTATACACAAATAGATTCTTGATAAACTAAAACGTTGAAACTAAATAGAGTTTTATGACCCGTACACGATATCACATTGAATCTTGATTTCTTCTAGTTTTACTTGCGCATGGGGGAAAACAGAAACTTTTTGTAAACTTCTAGGAGTAGATTCACACTTTTAGAAATGTTTTCTAATTTTCCGCTTCCGTGCTAGGTTGAACGATGCTTTTGGGGCGTTTGCTACCATCTTGTTTAAGGTTTGAGCGTTTACGCTTCGAGGGTCTATTTGGTCTCGTCTCACCTTCAACATAAACGTCATTGGGAAGGTCATAAACTTTCACATTCTTTATTTGAACGAAATGCATCTGTTCATTGTAAGAACTCCAACCTTTACAGATGCCAAAGAATTCTGCACAGGGATATTGAATATCCAACTTCTTTTGTCCCTCTACGATATCTAACCCAATAAAAAGCTTAGTCAAATGAACTTCATTTGGTTTTTCCTCGCCTTCGTTGCTTGTAGATTCAGGGACTGGGATTTCTTTCGTGGCTTTTTCTCCCGCCAATGTACCGTAGTTGTTCACAATTTGCGTAACTTCTTCTTCCGAGGCACATAAGTATGAATTCTCTGAAGTCTTAAAATAAGGGTGTGCTAGTTTTATCCCCTCAGTGACTTCTAACTTTTGAACCAAGAGCCTGAGTTTACTTTCTATCATGCCACTCCATTTTAAATGTTCAGCTGATGAAGACTTGGTTGCCGCCACGATACACAAGTAGAACTTGTAATCATGAAAGAATCGGTGCCTCTCTAAAAGGGAAGACCAGCTGGATCTTCCTTGCAGAATCAGATTCGTGATTTCAGCGCCACGATTCAATTCTTTCATCACTATTTCTTTAGTAGACTTCGTGATATTATGAGTGGCACACATCGAGGGATAAGCTGGTGTTATTACAGGCATACGATGTTGTCTGTCATGTGGGTATAACCTGGGGTTCCACACACGGACCTGCAAAGGCCCATCTTCTATTTGTTTTAGTAACACCGGTTGCGGCCAATTCCACTGTGAATAAATTTGGAAAAACTTTTCCACAATAACGGAGCTTACAGTATTCGGGTAGAGTTGACAAATTCTAGCTACAAGCATAGCCCATGCAACTCCACCTGGGAACCCAAATACATTAGCATAGACTGCCCTTTGTTGTGCCCACATCTTGATACATCTTAAGGCATGTTTAAAAACAGTTGGTTTGGGGACTAAGTGCAAAATCTCGTCGGTGACACGAGTTCCATTGAGACATCGAAGGTCTTTTTCGTCCAAATTTCTTAGCAAATTCTTGTTTTCAAGTGTCAAATCCTTAGGGACCCTAGGAATATCAAGCCTCGCGCAAATCAAGTCAATTGAGATTCCGGCAAACTCAATTTTGATAATTGGAACAAAAGCGTCAGGTACGGATGCCATTTCCTCTAGCTCCGGTCTCTTTTTGAGTAAGTCTGTGAAGATTTCAAAAAAATCTTGCCTAGTTACATGTTTTGGAACCACAACCAAGGTATCAATATCTGAGCCGGGCCCATATACACCAAGGCGGTAAGAGCCATACGTGAAGATTTTTCCACCGGCATCTTTTGCCATTCCGTCACTCATGTTCTTATTTTTTGAGACAATATAAACGAATTCCTCGGTCATTTTTTGGAAGGTGTTTAAAACCTCGACTCGTCTCTTAGTGGCCTGTTCACTTTCGAAGGATCCTCTGACCTTGAGTTCTTTTATGAGACTATCATTTGACGCAATTTCTGATGTAGATGCATTTGCAAGCGACACTGGAGGGGTAACCCCAAAGGTCAACTGACTCATAACTATTTACAAGTTCTTTTTAACATTTTATGTCCCACTATTAAGGATTTAAAATAATCACAAGCGCACCAAACTTAAGTCGTGCACGACACGCTTTTAAAATCTTCCTTGTCCCCGCCCTCAAATAGATCGCTCTTTTGGATCTAGCGAGTTTTATCTAAGATATCAATGGGACTTACTTCAAAATTAGATATTTTAAAAATCATGTCATCACAGAATGACGGTGTTGAAAAAACTTCTGATGGCGACACCGATGATATTGATGAACTTGATAATCAAGGTCAATCAATTTTGATGGGAATTATTTCTCAGTTGCGTTTAGGAGCAGACTTGTCCAAAATCACACTTCCAACTTTCATATTGGAAAAAAAATCAATGCTTGAAAGAATTACAAATTTTTTTCAGATCCCTCAAATTTTGTTGCAGGCCGACGATACACAAGCTGATATCCAGAGATTTGTTTTGATGACCAAGTGGTATTTAGCATCATGGCATATTGCTCCAAAGGCCGTTAAAAAGCCATTAAATCCAGTTTTGGGTGAGTTGTACAATTGCTATTGGGATGACATATCAGACGGGTCGTCTGCTTACTATGTCTCGGAGCAGACCTCTCATCATCCTCCAAAGTCATCCTATTTTTATATAATCCCCGAAAGGAAAATTAGAATCGATGGAACAATTGTTCCAAAATCAAAATTTCTTGGTAACTCATCGGCCGCAATTATGGAAGGTTGGGGAAAAGTATACTTGGGATCTCATGATGAAACCTATTTGATGAATCAACCAAATGTTTACTGTCGGGGAATTCTTTTCGGTAAATTGAGATATGAATTAGGTGATGATATGATCGTTAAATGCCCGAAACTCAAGTTAGAAGCTAACATCGAGTTTAAAGTGAAGGGTATGATTAGCGGTGTCTACGATTCAATCGAGGGCAAAATCTATAACACCGACACTGGAGAGCAATTATACAGCATTAGCGGAAAGTGGAATGATGTTATGGAAATTAAAGATCTCAAGACTGGCTATAAAGACATTTTTTATGACACTCATAAATCTGAAATTACAAAGCCGAAGGTCCGCCCCCTAGAGGAACAATTGGATAGAGAGTCAAACAAGTTGTGGGGAGCAACCATACGCGCCTTGAGCGAGCGAAATCATGCACTTGCAACAAAAGAGAAAGCCAAAGTAGAAAACAAACAACGACAAATTGCTAAGAGCAGAATGGAGAGCGGTGTAGAGTTTTTCCCGAGATTGTTCAAGAGGGTGCAAAACTCCGAATCTGCCGAACCCGCTGAAGGTGTCGAATATGTGTTCTTTAAGGATTTTGATTTGAGAAATGATCCGGAAGCTTTGAAAGAACAGCTATTTGAAATCATGCCTTTTTTACCAGGGCAAGCATACAGAAGTGACTTTGAAACCCCGGCATTTGAAAAGGGCTCGTAGCTCTTTTACTTTAGATTGATAAATTAATATGATAAATTAATATAAGAAGCAGGGGCTATAAAAAAACAATTCTATATGCACACCGTACCACGTGATGCTAAAATACTTCGGTCTCTCGAAACAGGTTGGCACTTTTCTTCACAACTGAGAAAGTGATTATGTATGGTGATCTTTTGGAGGGCATCAAATCCCCTGATTTTGATTGTTTTAAGTGCATATTTGAATTGAGCAAACATGGAAACAATATCGGAATTCAGTTCGTCTTGGTTGAAAAGCTAGCGACCTTCCCGTACTCCGAGCTAGAGTTCTTTATTCCGCAGTTGATTCAAATTTTGGTGAGTTTCGAGAGTGAGTCCATGGCATTGCACGATTTGATTTTGAATCTAAGCAGAAGATATCCTCACTTTTGTCTTTTAGCTTTCTGGAACCTACAAGCTTATGTATTTGAGCTCAAAGGTCAACCAGACTCATATTCATTCCACGTCGTGCGGAGCTTTATCAACAATTTGCAAGATATTATGTTCAATCAAGAGCACGATGAAGGTGGGAAGGACATTCTTAGAGAAAATTCTCACCCAGCAATTATCATGTGTGCTGCAATTGGAGCTAGCTTGGGTATGCCTAATATACACCAATATATCAAGCCACTTATAATTTCTCAAGGAAAACAACAAAAATCGTTTTTATTCAAACTTGCAAATTTTCATAATGCCCTTACAAAAAACTTGACTATGAAGAATAGAGGCAAATGTGAATATATTGATTCGGTCCATCTTGAGAGTAGGGAAGATTTAGAACATGTTGATCTTGTCATAAACCAGCAAAGATATTCGGAATCGGTCCTTGGAAATCCCCGAAACTCGCTGGGTGGATTTGAAAGTGACATTGATGAAGCCTATTATAACAGTGATTACTCGCAGGATCACAAAATACACCGGAGTAAAACTTTGCATCCCAAGAGGCCAATTATCCAAAGGACAAGGACGGCTGGCCAGGGCTCAACTGAAGTACCTTCTGCGTCTATGAGTAATAAAATTGCTTCTCGTTCCATGCCGAATCTCTTTGGTGATGAGCTTTCTGCAGAATACTTACCTGCGTCTTTGAAGTCTGAATCCTCGTGCAACTTGGGTTTGCGGGTACCATCGCCTCCACAGCTCAAAGCAAATAGGTCCGAGACCTCACATGAAAGCAAACAGTGGATACTTAAGGCAAATTACTACAGAAAAGAAACCGAGTTTATGATGGTCTTGCAAAATATATCCTCCAGGTTATCGCAAGTTCCGAAAGAAGCGCGTCTCACCAGTTTGCGAGCAGAGCTTTCGATTATTAATAATGCGCTACTTCCCTCGCAAATTGATATTCCTCAGCTTTTCCCTGCCAGCAGCTTTCCTAATAAACGATACCACCGAATTCTCAAACTCAACATTACGGAAGCATGCGTGCTAAACTCTGCAGAAAGGGTGCCATATTTACTTCTCATTGAATACTTGAGCGAGGATATGGATTTTGACCCATTGACAGATGCTAACAGAAAGATCCTTTCTAACTCACAACTGAAAGAAGACTTTAATTTGGATGGCTTTGAGCAGGCAAAGTCAAAGAATATGGTCCCCGAAGATAGTAAGCAAGATAATGAAGCTGACCTTGGCGACATATCGGTTATAGCATTATCGAATCAAAAGTCACATTTTCTGGACTATTTGAGAGCCAATATGACCAAAGATATGATCTTAGAGCTGCCACCCATACCCGGAAGTATTTCATCGGTACACAAGTATCCTAAAAATTCATGGGGTGCAACCTCGAGCGCTTCAAGCGGAAAAACCAGAGATCTATCCGCGCAGATTCGAATTGCTGCTGTCATGCTTAAGCAACTAGAAAAATCTGGGCAAGCCAACTCAGAGCAATCTGCTGCTATCAAGTCACGTATAATCAGCTCTATGGAAGTGCTTCAGGATCAATTCGAAAGCATTGACTATCAGCAAATTAGGGAAATCAGTGCTGTACATGATGGGTCATCTGAACAAGACGCAGGAGAGAGAAAAGTTGAGAACGATTTCAAAATCGGAGAGGATTGGGCTACAAAACGTGCAAGAATCCGTAAAACCAGCCCTTTCGGGCATCTTCCTAATTGGGACTTGTGCTCCGTGATTGTTAAGAATGGAGATGACTTACAACAAGAAGCGTTTGCTTGTCAGCTTATATCCGTCATATCCAACGCTTGGAAAAAAGATAAGGTAGGGACATGGACTAAAAATATGAAGATTGTCATCACAAGCTTCAACTCTGGATTAGTTGAAACAATCAACAATGCACTTTCCGTCCATTCAATCAAGAAGACTATGACGGAATTGTCGATAAAAAGTGGAGAAAACACCAAGGGAACGGTTGCGTCCATCAAGGATTATTTCAAAAAAATATACGGAGCTGAGAATGACGCTAAGTATAAGAAGGCACAGGAGTGTTTTGCCAGAAGTCTTGCTGCATATTCCATTATATGTTATGTTCTTCAAATAAAGGACAGACACAATGGAAATATAATGCTAGACAACGAGGGGCATATAATCCATATTGACTTTGGGTTCATATTATCAAATTCACCTGGTAGCGTTGGTTTTGAAGCAGCACCGTTTAAGCTAACGGCAGAATACATTGAGGTATTAGGAGGTTTGCAGTCATCATTTTTCAGACTATTTGCTGACCTATGCAAAGAATGCTTCTTGTCATTACGCGAGCAACATATCCATTTGGTGAATCTAGTTGAGCTAATGCAAAAAGATTCTTCGCTTCCTTGCTTCAAAAACGGCCCGCAAACAACAGTTTTATTAAAGCAGCGTCTACAGTTGGACATGTCTGACGATGAATGTAGAAATTTTGTCGAGGCGACCTTAATTGGAAGAAGTGCGGGAAGTGTGTATACGCGGCTTTATGATCAGTTTCAGTTGCTCACTCAAGGAATCTACAACTGAAAGAGGAAGTCGGGTCACACATTTTTAATAGTCTTTATATACATGAGATTTACAGAGAAAAAAATTGTCCAAAAAATTGTCCAAAACAAAAAAACGAAGACACAAGAAAAAGTAAAGAATCGTTATGAATCAAATAAAAGAGAAGAATATATGTTTACATTCCTTAAGCTTTAGATTGCCCTCAAGCCAAATGCTGAAGCCGAGTCACGAACCTTCCTTTCCCTATAGATCCATCAACTTACATCGAAAGTGCAACCTGCTTGATGATGCATTGACAAAGCGATACCGTGCAAGGAACCAATTTATAATGGCTCGCCAGCACCTACAAATGTTACTACCTGGTTATAAAAAACTTTCTCAAAAGTCAAGGATTGTCTCTAATGTATGTTCTAATATATGTATGTCTCACAGGTTTTCATTTTACTCTTTAAACTAACCGACTAGGTATGGAAAACTAGAGATAAAGTGTTTGAAGCTTTTTTCAAATACCTTGCCTCGCTCGACAACTTTTATCTAGAGGATTATGCGAAACGGCAGCCACCACCAAGATATTCGATAGCCTCTTATCAAAAGAGCTGTGCTAGTACTTACAGAAAGAAGACAGTGAAAAAAAATCCCGAATTTAAAATAGTTAAATTCAAAGCAAAACACTCAAGAAAGCCAATGAATTTCAATAATTCGGTCTTTGGGCTAAAGGTACAGGACGTTATGAACATTCCTTCTAAAAATCTGTGAACTGGATTGTAAGTGCGCGAACCCTTGGGAGGCTGTCCCGAATTATATGTCCCCGTATACCCTGCAGTGTGCACGAACGGCGTTTCAAAATAAAGATTTCGCGTGTACATAAAGAAGGGTGGTTTGAGTGATGTGCAGCTATAAATGCCCGCACAACCCGCGGTAGATAAGTTCTATTTTTCTTTATTCAATATACACATGGATGCAAAAAAAGGCTTCAAAGACTTCAAGTCAAGTCTTTCAAGGGTGAAGATATTTTGCTCTCAATTTGTGGACTCAACTGATCTAGAATTCTTTCCCGCGAATGATTCTTTCACTGCGATGATGAAACAGGTATGTTTCGAGTCTATACAAAAAATAGTATACAGAAAATAACCGAACATATATTAACCCCAAGCTTGCAAAGCTCGTTAACTTGAACCTTGAAAATGACATCATGCAACTAGAGCGTCGGGTTTTTTTAAAAAGATCTCTCGGAAAATTAATGGTGAAACCTCAGAGCATCGGGTGTAAAATTAACTCAGCGCTGATCTCGGTGAAACACTATAAGGAAAGATTATACAGAAGAAGAAATGTTCTAAGTAAGGCTGCCAAGCGGTACCTTGAGGCATCGTATAGCATTGGGTGTTATCCTAACAAAGTTGAAAGAGAAAGAATTGCGAAAAATTGTAACTTGTCTCCTCAGCAAGTTCGGGTCTGGGTATGTACCATTTATTTGTGTCTCATTTGTGCAATCTACTAACTTCAGTTTGGTAATAGGCGCTATCGTGACAAAAGCAGAAAAGATGCCATGAAATTCATTCAGGTTCACAGCAAAGAGTAATTCTCTTCATAGCTTAGCAGACCATTTCTGGATTATTTTCACGGGGACACCCTTTTTATAAGCCAATCGAATCAATTCTTTTAGCTCAGCTTTATCGTTGATTTTGCTTGCCACATCAAAAATCAAATTTCCCATGAGTGCGATCGTTCCTGGATTCAATTGTTTGTTGAAGCCCAATTGCGCCTTTCTTTCTTGGAATTCTTGAAATAACAGGAGTCTGTCCTGTTTCTCCAATTTTGAGGTCAAAATTCCTTTCTCGATCCCACTCATAATAGGCCTGATCAAAAAAGAAGTTTTTTTCTTGTAATTCTCAAGAATATCTAACGCCACATTCGGCTTATCCATTGCCATATACTCAAAGATCGAAGCTTGCGTGATTATGGAATCGAAATGGAGGCCTTTCAAAACCGCTCTCATCTTAGAGACCCCCTCTCCCCTTTCACCAGACCGATAAATGAATTTCATTGTGTACTTTATGAAATGGTGAAGAATGTAGTTCTTGCCAAATTGGTCCCGAAACATCACGAAATCTTTACCTTCAAGCAAATATGACCTCAAATAATTCAAAGTCATTGATATTTGCGAAGCTTCAACCACAGAAAGTGCTTGGGCCATAGCCTGCAACCTAACTTTTAATCTGCGTTTCTCTGCAGAAGTAGCATGTCTAAATTGTTCCCGAAATACATATCTCAAATTGGATCCCTGAGAGTTTCTGGACCGTCTAATAAGTTCCTTGACATTCCAACTTCTCAGTAGTGTTTTCTGGAATAATTCTCCAGTGTTGGAGCTGTCAAGAAGATTTTCTCTGATTCCATATCTCCATATTTCGGTGAGGTTATACTCTGTAAATTTGTAGCCCAAAAGCTTTTCGATGTGATCTTTCCGCGAACCAAGCGCTCTGAGGGTTTCCCTTTGAGAAGTACGCCCTTTGGTGCTTGATAATTCAAGCAAAGAAAGCAACACGCGGGTATCATGTTTTAAATTAATAGCCTTTTTAACCAACGAAACAAATCTTTCGGGCTGCCTTCGACTCGTGGTTCGCAATATTTGGCGCCCCTCCAGTATTTTGAGAAGGGACAATAGTATTTTACTGAAGTTTTCAATAGTGAGAGCCCTGTAATGATTTTTGACCAAAGATACGAATACATCCGCCGAGACGAGATGAGTCTGCATTACAAAGTAGTTTATCACAAAGTCAGTCGCAAGAAACCCTTTTCTGAAGCATGAACAGAACGATAAATATAACTGGTAATGCCTTTCGGGGCGAGCCTTTCGCATGAGATGATACAAATCTCGCTCATTCCGCAATGCACTTCTTCTGGTAACAAAGTAATCCACCAATTGCGTATCGAGGGTTTCTAAGAGGGCAATAGAGACAAATCCGGGAATTTTGTGCAACCGTGAATCTTCGTGGCACTGTTCAAGAATGAAATGTGGGACTAGACGGTCATTTGATGATTCCAGTGCAAACCTAACAATAAGAAATGCTTTGAGATCTACTTTTTGATCAAAATTCCATTTCTCCTTGCTTAGAATACCACTGGAAGATTGGTCAGGTAGGTGATCAATAGGCGTGGCGTATATCCTATCGAATAATGCCAATTTTGCAGTAGGAATATGAAATTTATATTCAAAAATCTCGCAGATTGAAGAGTAAATATTATTGTTCAAAGCCTCCTTTTTTGCTGCACTAAGTGAGAGCCATACTCCAAGTTCAGTATTTTTGTTGGACAGAAGGCAAGCGCCAATAAGTTCGACAGTTTCCTCGAGATCAGTAAGTGTGGCATTTTCTGAGAGAACAATAGACCAAAAGTCACCCCATGCATTGTGAAATATTAGAGTCTCCAATAAGGCTTGTTTGTCTAAAGGAAGAACTCGCGGCAAACTTGTGTAATACTTTAATAACATTTGGTAAGGCACTGCCAATGGGTGATGTGATAGTAAAACAACAAAGCGGTTATAGTCATCCATCTGATCCTTAAGATCTTGTTGTATTGATTCACTTAGTCCAGATATGTCTACAGCATCGAAACCGTGCCTTTTATCCATACTTAAAGATTCTGAAAGAAATTTTGTTTCGTTCTGAAAGAATCGGTATACTAAGTTTGAGATACCAAATGATTTCAGGTTACTCCTCGAATATGGGCGAGCATTCAGGATTAATTTTGAGTGTGAGGGAAGTGGAGCATGCGAGGCACTTAAGTTGTTTGTGAAGGCCTTAGACTTGGCGAACTTGATTGAGTCAACCTCAATATCAAAAGTCTCTCGTGGGTATTGTCTTCTCTTTTTCCGCTTACTACTCGAAAGCGTGGTCTCAAAATACTGAGGACCTCCAAGATTCTTTTTCTTATTCTCGGTTTCTTTTGGAGGGGATGATGGTTGAGTGACGCTAAGGCCGGATTGGGTACATTCGGCATGTCGACCCATGAAATTTGCTGAATGTTTTGTGGAATGAAATCGATGCTTCGGTAGCAAAGGTTGCCTCGCTAGCATATGTATTTTTGCACGGCCGTGTATTCGTTTTATCATTATCAGCTTTTTTCAGAATAGTTCAAATTGTGTGACATGAGGACCGATATGGTATTGTTATACTTGGCCTTTTTTTTATCCT
>JAJMAK010000400.1:0-14336 GCA_030572615.1 Metschnikowia lachancei | reverse complement strand
GTTTTCACGTCCCTTTCCTCCTCAAGCTCCATCTGCGACCTCGCTAGCCATTCCAAAATGGCCCCTGTGCGTTTGCGGAGCTCGTAAATGGTGGACTTGTCGTTGACAAACCGCGGCTTCGACGGCTGGCTTAGTAGCTCCTCTTTGGATACCACCAGCGAGTCTTCATCGGGGGATTTATCGCTCTTCCCATCGCTTTTACTTCTATCACTATCGCCCTTCGGTTGGGGCGTTGATGCGCGAGAAGACACTCGAGATGATTGGACACGAGCCTTTTGCTTTGTCCGCAGTTTGCTTTTCACTCTGGACTCGCGTTTGCCCGCTTTCGTCTCGGTATCGTCTTCTAGGTTGGAATCATTGACTTCGTTGTCCAGGTCCTCCGAATGTACCCGCTTGGTTGCATTGGGGTTGCCGTCCACGTCGGCGGCTCTTTTTCTTTCAGCGGCGCTTTCTCGGAGAGCTCTTTGGAGCTGTTCGTCGAAGGTGTCTTCTCCATGACGGCGGTCTTTTCTGCTTTGGCGGTTGGAAGAGTTGGGCGCGTCCAAGTCTTTGGTTCCTGGGCCCACGTCGGTACCTGAAGCATTGGAGCTTCGCCTGGCCCTCAGCCGCGTGGTCTTATCGGGTTTTTCTGGCTTAAAATCGGGCTTGTTCTCGGTCTTGGGGTCGGTTTTGTTCTCGGCGGAGCCCGGGTCACCCAGAGTATCATCGGAGGGCAATTTTTCGCCCCCAGACGCGTCTCCCAACGAATAATGGAGCAAGTGGTCTCTATCGTCATTCACAGGCCGGTATAACGTGCGCCGGGACTGGTCTTCACTGTCTGTTACGAACATATGGAGGCTAGGCTTGCACTGTTCGCACCAGTATTTATCGGGGACATCTTTGTCGATGAAAAGTCCCACACAATAGCCGTGCTGCCACACCAGGCACTTGTCACACTGAATGAAGAGGCCGGTATCGATTTTGATGTTGTATTCCCGGAGAAGTAATTGCTGGAGAGATGAGTTGACAGACACTATTTCATCGTTTCCGCACACACACCTGGTAACTTCTCCCTGCTCGTCTATCTCGGGCGACGGCTCGATTTCGGGCGACTTGCTGTTTTCTAGAGCTGACAGCTTAGAGCGTCCGGACCTTCTCGACATGGCACTGATATTTTTATGGTGGGGTGTTTTGGTGGGGTGTTTGGTGCAGAGGGGATGGGTTGGTATAGTGAGGTTTAAAGATATGAGAGGGTCGTGCGAAGCTCATATCAGCAGCCACTGAGCGGGGCAAACAGAATACGCGACACATACTGTAGGAACATCATGTTTATAACGATATGGACCTGTGGGGATTTCCATTTTCAGCTTGTAAATTTCTAAGATAAAAAGTAGGCTACTCAAATTAAGATTGAAGTGATGGAAACCCTAACGGTAAGGTGAGACATTTTCGTAATGTGATTTCAAAATGCTTCTCAGCAATCTATCACAATATACCCGAGCGACTGGAAGTGTACCCGGGTGTTAACAAAAGCGTATTGCGATGATACAAAAGCGTACAACATTTCCAAAAGCGTGCAACATTTCCAAAAGCGTACAGCATTTCCAAAAGCGTACAGCATTTCCAAAAGCGTACAACATTTCCAAAAGCGTACATCATTTCCAAAAGGAAGATCACTCAACATATGCAAAGATACACTTAGTGTTCTGCTCAAGCAAATTAGGAGCTTCTGGTTTGGACACCGGACTAGCCCAAAATCGGTGATGAGAGAAGAATTCTTCCATCACCACATTCTCAGTATGGTTCTTTTCATCTTCTGCGACCAAGTCAGCCTATAATTATCTGTGAAAATTTATTGAAAATTCCCTTGGAGGATATCCGCTCACCCACCTTGAATGTAATGATAACGAAAACAATAACAAGCGAAAAACATGCATAAGTAGAGAAGTATGATTTTCACGTCACAGCAGTAGTCTGTCCATATGAGAAAACATAATCAGCAGGTAATACTCCATAGTGCCCACAATTGATAGCGTTTCAATGGTCAGTCATTCACACGTGAGACTATTAAAGCCGAAACCCTTGACCTCATTCTAAATATATATGAAAAGAATATCCACTCTTGAGACCAGCAAAAAAGACCACTATATCGAGATTCAAAGATATCACAAAAGTAGTTCTGTACTTGTACCAAGATAGAAAGGTATCCTTTCCAAAAAACAAGGTGAAAAGAAAGGTGAAAAACAAGGTGAAAACCTGAGGGGTTTCTAGGATGGACGGATGGACTCTCATCTGCTCTACCTGAGTGTGTTCTTTTTGAAGTCAGCGAACTCATTAAGTTAAAGGTTTATGGAAAGCAAAGCGAAGGTGGAATTTCTGGTTTCAATTTAATCCAAACCTCTTATACGGAAAGATGGTAGAAATATCTCATTTGAAGCAGTTTTCTTATACATGTATATAAAACCGGTGCACTGTAATTCGCATTTTGGAGCCATCAAACAAGGTTCAATTGCTACAATCCGAAAGGTAAAAACCAGAGTCTCAGAAAAATGACGGCCTTTTTGGCAGTTGTGAAAGTTAAAATACCAAAATGGTGGTTCTCAAAATATCCAAAATACACACAACGGAGCAAGACTTAGAGTCGGCAGTAGCAGTCGACCATGAACTTTTGGACAGTAACAAGTAATTAATATTACAGTTGACCATTTCACAAATCAAGGAACCTTCTCAACTCATTATCACGAAGTAAAAATACAAGAATTCCTCTTCTTTCCACAATTGTCTCGTATAAACAAAACCTCACTGTATCTCCATAGACTAGTATGTGACGCTATATCAGTGCTTCCAAATTGATGATTTTTTGCACTAAACCATTGAGGTACACCACTTGGTTAGTATAATAAAAAGGGTGACGCCATTGAGTGAGTCTCGACCACTCTCAATAGCTACCCAAGCCCACTAAATAAACTGGCTGCTTTTCAACACTTGTCTACAGAAAGAGGGGAAGAAACAGGGAAAGTTTAGACGATTTTATTTGATGGCCCCATCACCTCCGTTGCCACTCCAAGCATTGAAAATGCTTCTGATGCAACTGTGACAACGTGTTTCCAAAAAGCCCAGTTAACAAAATCACTTTACAAATGGCCTTTCCTCGTTCCTTTTCAAGACAAGGCATAACTACCAGCAGAGACGGAGGCGGAGTTTCAAGGCCACAGAGGTGCGCGAGTCTAAGCAACAATTACCGGACAGCAAAGAAAGCCATACCATGGGGCTGGCCCTGCTTCGGGCAGGAAGTCACACCCAAGCCGAAAAGGAAAATTAGACATTTAACAACCAAAGGAATGGATAATGTTGGCATTATTTTATCCATTCCTTCTTCTTTTTACTCTTTTTTCTTGTTATCCTCCATAGAGAATGACGACAATCCAATGGTGTACTTTTCAGACCGGGCTATTTTTCCGGCCCCTTTGTTTACCCGCCGTGCGGAAAGTACGAGCGCACACGCTGACGCTGACTCGCTACCAATCGTCGCAATAACTCCGCGTTATAACTCCGCGTTATAACTCCGCGTTGAGCCACCTCGCATGCGTTCTCGCCATCCCGCGTGCGCCCGTATTTCGCTCGGACCGGAGATTGCATGCCGGCCCTAGGCATGGAGCCCCAGTGGCCAAGAATATTACAAATCAGATAAAGCGACTTATCCTTTTTTTTTTCTTTTCTTTCCCCCCTACTGTCGATCCGTGGACCTGATAAACGCATCTTCTGAAATGTCGGTTCCACAATCGGTTAGATCGTTTCTCAGCTCAAAGTTGGTGCACCGGACATGGGCCGGCACCTTCCAATGTAAGCCCCAGGCGATTTTTCAGCCTTCCAAAGTGGAAGAAATCCAGGAATTGATCAAACAGGCCCGCCTCAATAAGAAGACGGTGATGACGGTTGGTTCTGGCCACTCTCCGTCCGACTTGACCATGACCAACGAATGGTTGTGCAACTTGGACCGGTTTGATAAGGTGCTCAAGAAGGAGGAGTTTTATGGCCCGGCCACCGACGGCTCCAACAAACAGGAGGTGAAGTTTGTCGACTTGACGGTCGAGGCCGGTATCCGTGTCTACCAATTGAACGAATACTTGAAGGCCAACAAGTTGGCGATCCAGAACTTGGGCTCCATCAGTGACCAATCAATTGCTGGACTCATTTCCACGGGAACACATGGCTCGTCGCAATATCATGGGTTGGTTTCTCAGCAAGTAGTGTCTATCACCATCGCCAATGGCCAGGGCGAGTTGGTTGAATGCTCGTCGGTTGAAAAACCCGATCTTTTCCGGGCGGCGTTGTTGTCGTTGGGCAAAATTGGAATCATCACCCATGTCACGTTGAGAACCGTGCCTCGATACACCATCAAGTCCAAGCAGGAGATCATCAAGTTCTCTACGCTTTTGGATAAATGGGACACGATCTGGCTTGACTCTGAGTTCATTCGCATCTGGTGGTTTCCCTACTCGCAGAATTGTGTATTGTGGAGAGCCTCCAAATCCGACGACGCGTTGAGCGACCCGAGAAGTTCTTGGTACGGAACCACGTTGGGCCGGTTTTTCTACGAGTCGTTGCTCTGGGTATCGGTCAAGATCATGCCGCGGTTAACTCCGTGGATCGAGAAGTTTGTATTTAAACAACAATACGGAAATGTCGAGACGTTGGGCAGTGGTGATATTGCCGTGCAGAACTCCGTGGAGGGATTGAACATGGATTGTTTGTTCTCTCAATTTGTTAACGAATGGTCGGCTCCTCTCCAAAACGGTACCGAAGTGTTGACGCAATTGAACGACAAGATCCAGCACGCGGCCAAAAATGGCGATTTCTTTGTTCACGCACCTATCGAGGTGAGATGCTCTAACGTGACCAACACCGACAAGCCCTTCTTGGACCAAGACGGAAAGGCTTCGTTGTACCCTTCGCAAGAGTGGCTCTCCAAGAGAGACCGGTTAAGTGCAGGCCCAGTGCCTGGAAATAACTTCCGTCCGTTGTTGGATAACTCGCCTTTCCAGCAACACCAACCCGACCCTTGGAAAATCAGCACCGAACAATTGACGATGTTTGTCAATGCCACCATGTACAGGCCTTTTGGGTTTAATGTGGAGACGCATCAGTGGTATCAGATTTTCGAAAACATCATGACCGAGGCCAAGGGAAAGCCTCATTGGGCCAAGAACTTCATGGGGTTGCATGGACCTCACGAGTCTGAAGAGGACTTGAAGAGCCAGATTGCTTTTGGCGGAAAACCCTTCTACTCCATGATGGGCTTTGATCCGGTGATGAAGGACTGGTTTGGAGACAACTTGGTGAAGTATAACAAGGCGAGAAAGGAGATGGACCCCCAGGGCGTTTTCATGAGTGGAAAGGCGTGGGCCATTAGAAACGGAATTTTGATAGAGTAGAGGGTTCCTTGTTATGTTTATTTCTTTATACGTAAAAGAAATTAAGAATATCCTTATCACGTAAAACCGTCTAGTTAATGTACAATGCTATATCGTGACCTACTTGAATGGCGCTTTCAATGGGTCAATCACAACACCCTGTTTCACAACAACACGTGGCTGGATGGCCTTTTGATGCGTCGACCTCGAAGACCATTCCTCTCCCACTGGCATCCGCAACGCCCGCTCGTACTGCTCCCTCGACTCGTATGGGAATGGTACGCTGGAAGACTGGTATTTGAGATTATGCTTGTTGACCGATTCGTTGACAATGACATTATCCAAGCCCTTATCCTTCCGTTTATCTTTTTGTGCCACGCCATCCACTTTGCGCACAAACTTCTTCTTGGGCTTACTCTTCACATCAATTCCGCCCCAGCCACCCCATCCGGGCAACGTCATGTCTTCTTCCTTGTCATCTTCTTCGTCAATCACCTGTTTTTTCTCATCGCGGAACTCCGAAACCACGTCGTCTCCGGCAAACGCCTCTTTTAGGAGGTTTTGTTGACGGAACATACGTGGATCAGTCTCGTCGTCCTCGTCTTCGCTGCCCATGACATTGCCGGAAATACTCATGACTTTGTCGAGGTCAATATACGTGTCCGACTGTTTCAGTTTACCCGAAGTCTTCTTGTTGGCGTGTTTCGCGATCTTGTTGGCGGCCTTATCCAATTTCGACGAGTCCTCGGTGATGGTGGTGAACTTCTTGGACTTGTTGACGGTGGAGGTGGACTCGCCCGCCGTGAGCCAGGGATTTTCGGCATCTTCGTCGGCGTCATCTTCGGCGTCATCTTGATCGCCCTCACTCTTATTCAGATTTGAATCTTCATCAAATCCAGTGAACTCTTTTTCCTCGACTCTGTGCTTTTTCGCGGGCGGCTCATCGTCTTCGTCGGCGCCATCGTCTTCATCACTGGCGCCTTCTGTTCTACGACGCTCCTTCACACTAAGACGCTTTTCCAAGCTCTTGGCGTCGTCATCTCTGAAATCATGTAGGGTGTCTTCCTCAACCTCTTCCATATCCTCCTTGGCGGCAGCTACCGAGGGTGCGTACACTCTTCTTCCCTGGTTTTTTAGGTGGTTGATGGAGTTTTTCTCGGGGGTTTCAAACTCCTCAATGCCGGACTTGCCCATGCTCTTCAAGAACTCAATCTCCTTTTGGTTTTCTTTGCGCTTTTTCTCCTCGGCGGCTTTCATGAAATCCATCGCCAACACACCCTTCCCAAGCTTACCTCTCTCCAAGGATTCGGCGTCAGCTTCTTTGGCGTCGTTTTGATACTCCCTTTCAATATCCGACACATTGGCGTCACTTTGGTCGCCTTCTTCATGGCCCAACTGCTTGGCACGCAACCTTTCACCCGCCCTTAGCATTTCTTCGAGCTCTGCTCGCGTGGACGCGTCCTTGGTGATACCTGACTTGATCATGTTCTTGGCCCATTTAGACTGGGTCTTGTGGCGGAGAGACATTCTTTCTTCTGCACGCTTCATATCGTGATCTTCGGGGTCGGATTCTGCATCGGAACCCTCGACCAAGTCCGCGTCCCGCAACCGCTCCTTCTTTCTGATCTTACGAAATTGCTTGGATTTAATTTTCTTGATCCGCTTGGCCCTTTGCTCATCCCTGAACATGAGCTCCCTCATTCTTCTGAGCTCTTGCGTTCTCTTGAACAAATCTTCCTTGGAAAGCTTTGCCGAAGCCATTTGCTCGAATGTGGCTTCATTGGACTCGTCAAGAAGAGCTCCGGCTTTGAGCACGTTGTTGATTTTCGACTCAAGCTCAGTTTTTTGTGCTGTTTCAGGAACAACTCGAAGATTGTCGTATTCTTCCTCGGCATCCACCTCCTCTTGCTCCTCCACGGCTGGTGGTGGCAACGGGAACGTTAAATGGTCTGCATCTTGGATGGCCCGCACGGATTCTTGCCAGCGGCTGACTTCTTGCTTGGTGATTTCGTAGGCAACTTTTCTGTTGTTCCGCTCCTGTATATGGCGTGGAAGAGGTACGGAAAGAGCCTTGGATTCATCGTCGTCATCTTCGTTGGCCACAAGTGGCGCAGCTGAGGGGTCTGCCGCCGCCATCATCTCAGCGAGCGAGAGTTTGTTGCCTCCCGTGGGGACGCTGTATTCGTTTTCGTCGATGGTTTCTGTGATGAGTTTCTTGTGCTTTGGGGCGGACTTAAGCGACGACTGGATTTTCGACACCGTGGTGGAGATGTCGATGTCGTCCTCGGCATCTGAGCCTCGAAGCATGGCCTCTTCATCCGAGGAGGATTCTGAGTCGGAGTCAGAGTTAGAGTCGGAGTTAGAGTCGGAATCAGAATCAGAATCAGAATCAGAACCAGATTGTTCCTCTTCTTCCTCCAGACTGGCAGTGTCCCAGTTATCGTCCAAAACCACGTCCTTGGATTTTTTGGCAGATGCCAAGTCCTTGTCGTCCATATCCCAGGCCTCGGAAAGTGTCACAAGTTGCGATTCATCTATACTATGGTATCCATCATCGTCGTCTTCATCGGAACTTTCGGAGTCGGAGCCACGACGCTTCTTTTTGGTCTTATCTCTGATTGTCTGGGAGAATTTCGAGTTGAGAACATCGAAGTCGTCATCGGAGGCCATGGCCTCATCGGAATCCAACTCCTCGTCCTCCAAACCATCGTCGTTTTCTTGATTTTTCATGAATTTCCGTGCATCCATAATTCCGTCTCTCACATGCAAGTCATCTTCACCATTGTCGGAGTCGGAGTCGGATCCGTTGTTGGCCCGCTCAGCAAGGTGAAACGCATCGAGAACTTTTCTCTCGGAACGTCTTTTTTGGGACCTTCCTTGTTTCTTTTTGGCCATTTTGTTGTGGAATGCTTGCGATGGGAATTTTTGGAGATGAGCTGCTCATCACTGATTTTTTATCAAGAACTGCGGCACGTGACCTGGGGTGCACATGAAGCGACACTAGGGACGATACGGATAGGAATAGTTTACGGTTTATTTGATTGAACATGATGTTTTTTGGTGTATTTTGAATTTTCGTGTTTACTAATATCATGTTTACTAATATCATGTTTTAGGGTGCCTTTATTTGAAATGTGATTTATTTCGAATCTGAGGTTGTTTGTTCATTATCTGTATGTGATAATTAGCGTGAACGATGACTCGCTAATCAGGGCAATAGTCACGTGCCCGCCAGCGTAAAGGGACGAAAAGTATGCAAAGGTAAATATGACTTTTCCCTGTTTGTGTAACAGACCAACGATTCCCCGAAATCACATAGGTATTCGGTCTATAGGCAACCCCGAGCATATAGATACTCGATCTATATATTACGAGAAATAAACGAAACGAAAACTGCGATATATATTATTAGTGTGCTAAGGACATATGCACACCACAATAAAGTCCTGATAAAAATACTACAAAGCCAACCCCGAAAAAAATTCTTAATATCTGTGTACGACACCAACAGCAAGATACAAAACCACAAGAGCTTAACATCAAATCGACCTGGAGTGCATAGTAGGAACTTGTCTTAGTGAACATTCCTTAGTATCAAGCAGTGATCAATAATGAATATATTTGCGCAAGGAATTTGTTGAATGCGAAAATGTTAAGAGGTAAGTAATTGATTTTAATGTTTATTTGGGGGCAAATAAGCTACCTTATTCCCTACTGCTTCACCTTTTATGGAATACTCTCAAGGATATAGATGAAGTCAATATTGTAGGGGAACATGCAGAGACGCTACTCTTTATGAAAGGACAGAATATTTTCCATTCCACCATCCTGATGTATAAGTGGAATGGTAATAAACGGGCTTATTCAGATACCTCTTCATACCCCCTAGCCATACGGCCACCAGTGTTTCCCGGGCTTTTGATGGGTCAAAACCAACGTGATTTTGAACTGGATAATCCCCGTGATTATCGAGGAATTAGTCGCTTCAACAATCATGGATGCATTCAATAGCCGCTCGCTTCGGGTAAAGCGGAGTGGGATGATAGATTTCAGCATAACATACACCAAAAGTGTGGCACGAGCATGATTGTCACACACCGCTCTCTGATATACGAGCTTTATCTCCCCAACTCCGGAGTTGGACCATTGTCATCAATGGCAGGCCCAGACTGCAGAATTCACCCTATTACTTATGCTTGCATGAGTAAAAGGTAGACATGTCCCCAATGAGCAAGTTTTAAGAACAGTTTGATTTGACAGAAAGAACTGGAGAAATCATCCAGGCAACTGCTGTCAAGATTGGAAAGGATGCCGAGGACGCAACCCCTGATTTGTGAGATCTCGTCACTGCCGCTGTGTCCCCATTAATACTTGGGGTTAAATTGGCAACCGAAGTCTACAACAGATGCAGCAGCTTGAAGTGTCCGATCTGATGAGATTAGTTTCACATGGTGGCGAAGCGTTAACATCGATTCCAGTATCCTTGCGATCAAATCAAGTAACAGTCAGAAGTTCCGTAACTACGAAATTGGACAAGGACTAGCAAGCTATTTGGAGGACAAGACCGTCCAATAAAAGAGCCCAGGATGCTCTGGTAAATGCTAAATGCGGAGTGGTCATCGTGAACGCCTTCTTATCATTGACTAGGCTGTTGTGGAAAGCAGAGAACCTTGGCCATTGTGATGCGGTGAAGGCAAACCCCGTCAATCCAAACCAACAAGAAGGATCCTCGAGTCATTTATTCCGAGAATGCTTCCACAATATTGAATCCTATACCGCATATGCCCACAGTCAGAAACCCAGAGGTAAGAAACGAGTTTTTAATTCAGCAAGAACTTTGGACCCCAAATTTGACAATCCGAAATTCATTCTTGAAAACATGAGCTGATTGGTATCACTGGAACGGTTGCAAAAGACGGTGCAACACGAAAACATAAGAAATATTCTCCCTAAACGAAATGATACGGTCCACCATGGACCCCAGGCTCTGCCATAAAGTACACCTCTAAGAGAATGTACTTCTAAAATCGGGCACATGTGGCGCCACTTGTTCCAAACAAAGCCTTTTTAGTCCAGCTATAAATGTGGAAATGCTTCTGTGTTGTAGCTGAATATGCGTTCACTGTGGGCTCAACGGGGTGTAATATAATGTTAATTGAAGCCTCTTACCTGGTTCTCACAGGTGCACAGTACTGAAGACATTGGCTGGCTAATTCAATAAGTCTCCGTTTAATGTCACTCCAGAAGCGTCATAAAGAAACCCCTCTGGTCAAAGAAAGGGTTCTTATTAGTACCTCAATCTTACAGACGTACTATGGTAACCGAAAAGCACTTTATGGGTAATTGAAGAAAGGAAAAGTGTAAAAATGAGAGAAGATGAAACAACTTTATAAACACAACTTTATAAAAGAGACAACACCAAGAGGAAAGAGAGAAACGGAAGAGCAACCATCTTGCTCATAACGAGCAAAAGAAGCAAATAATGAGAAGTCGTGACAGCTACTAAAGTGACTCGTGCATGTGTGATAAAGTGAAGGTATAATGTATGTGGCCAACTAAAATCCCCGGCTTTATTTATCGATTGCAAGTACAGGTTTTATCATTGTGTCACTTTCTTGATATGAATTCCCAATTAGGCATGATTTATGTAATCTAATCTCTGCAAAGGCAAACAGGAAGACAAGCTAAACTCATGGGAAATTTCTATCTCTTAGCTGGCCGAGCCCAAGATGTCCTTCAATATTTCACCGACGCGGCTCTCAACACAAGACAGACGACCATCTGTGGCTTGCGAGTGCTTTAGATGGACTATCTGTCTCCGCTACGATTCTTCTGTTTTTGGGACTTCCCCACCAAGTACAAAACCCAATGTTCGCTACAGTTCTCCAACTCCACAAATCAAAAGGCTTACGTTTGATCAAAGGAACCAGCAAAGTCTCCTTAGAATCTGCCGTTTCAAGGCAAAGTGTTGTGGGAGCTACGCCAAGAAGTTTTTGGTGGGAACCAACCCAATTCAACCACAGATGTTACCCAGATCCAGGTGATCGAATTCCTTCTTCTTGCCTTGAGGTGTTCCCATTACTATAAGTTGAGCTCTGCGGATATAGATGACTGCGTTCTCGACATTATATGTGTGGAGTCTCTCTTAAGAAATGTTAAACTCATGGTCATTATCTTTTTATTAAGCACAACCGGTATATCCGCTATAGTTGAGGCATTGGTTGGTCTTGAATCTACTAAAAAAGAAGGAGGTTGCGCTGAATTTCACTTGCTGAAAAACTATAATCTCCGAAAATGCCCAAGTATTTGCGTTACAACTAAACCAACTCCAAACCACATTGGAATGTTGCATTTGTTGCGCAGCGCTTTAGCGTCAATATATAATGACTTGGGTCTTCAAAGGAAGCAAGGACTAGTTCTCCGTCTTTTGTTGGATGTGTTAATATACAACCCCTCAACAATAGAGCATCATTACTGGGTGAAGTGGGTCCGTTGAAATCAATCAAGAACATAATCGAACTTCTTTTCAGTATTTAAACAAAAAAGACCATCTTCCAATTGGCGCATCCTGAGAGGTCTTCACGGACGATCCAACTTGAGTCTAGGGCTAAGAGAAATATTGTTTTATACAAAACACTAAGTGGTTAGTGGTTCGAGACTATATGTGTGAAAGTCGGAGTGGAGTGTACTTTCCAACACTTCAAGATTCTCGGATATTAATCTTCGTACAATAAAGTCACCAAACAGACTTTATGGTGATCCAGGTTTCCAAAAACGACCGATGTGAACAAGCAGTAAAAAACCCCGTTTCTTCACCGTTCAAATACCATTGCTAATCATAATAGGATTAGGTGTCGAGAGATTAGAGTAAGGAGAAATGATAAGACGAATGGATCCATCCTTTTATCAATGAGTATTATAGTGGTGACAGAAAAGGGTCCACCATAATTGGGGAACATACCAAGTTCACTGAGGAACTTCATGAGAAGGAATGTGGAGGCCATTGTCACTGATCAATGTGAATGAGCAATGTGAATGAGCAATGTGAATGAGCAATATTGACAAAAGATACAGAAGGACTAGTATGGGAAATGCCGTGCCGATTTTAATCGTTTAGTTAGCCGTCATCGTAATATTAACTAGTAAATTGCACTGTTCTTCATTACAGACTATTTTCCATCCAACTACATCATTCGCTTGTGTGAAGTTCAAAGTGTCCTCCTAATTGATTCGAATCGTTATCCAAAACTTTTCCGAAAAAGAGCAAATTCGCAAGCTGGAAAATCTATTCTGATGCATTATGAGCTGGCACCATTTGATACCATCGATGAACTTGCACTTACAAGTACTTTTAATGAATGTAATACCTGCAACAGCGTGAGCCAGAGGTATGTTTAGACACCCATCACCAACCGGTCATTTCATGAAATAAATCTACAAAATCCTCTCTGTCAACACTGGCATTGATTATTCAACATTGGTCTACCGAAAAAGGGGTTTCACTGCGTGCTGATATGATGTTCAGGTTTCCAAGTACCTTCCACTTAGGGGAGTCGACTCTAAGACGTGTGAAAATTCGACAAGGTGGGTGTTTCCGACCTCTTTTCAAACTCCTCTGATTTCTTCATTCCAAGGACCCATCCTGGTGCCAAAGACTCAGATTTGGTAGATTCTTGTGGTTCTTTGTTAATGCATGTAGAATCACTGGTCACCACACTCTAGTGATTGAGCCATTATTTCCATGAAACGTTTCATTTCATACACAGAATGAATTAATATTTATTCCCAGAGATTTTATATAAGTTCTAGATTCTGTATAATACGTAGATGTGACGTCACTAGGTTATTCAAGTCTATTTCCACAAGCTATAAATAGCAGGTTACCCTACCCAGGGCCTAGGTCCAATTGCGGTTTCCAGCATTGAAAAAACCATCTAGAAATCTTGATACGTTATATATTTGAAGGGGCATTATAAACCATGGCGTTATACGATTCTACCTGATCTATAGAGGTATGAAGAAAATGAACCGTTGCTCTGATGGACAGCCAAAAAGCACCAAAACACTCACTTTGAAAAGCACACCAACAGCCCTATTGCTCCGTTTTCATAGGAGGAGACTCGGGTTGTTCCTCCGTGACACCCAAGCTGATCCATCCTTTTTGGATCCTATACTTCTTTTCTTTACTTTTCCTTAATTTCCCAGTGCCCTACAACGCATCTAGTCTATCGTTGATCTCCTCCGCAGATAAGTTCTTCACACGAGGACCCACCACATCAGTGCCCTTGAAGCCCAACAAGTGTTCTTGGGGGTCGCTAATCACGGAAATGTCCAAGTTTTCCCCGGTCAACTCGCCGTCCACAGACTCCTTCAATGCTAGGAGAGCAACGTGGATGACATCCTCCAATTCCAAGTCCTCGTTCCATCTCTTCTCCAAGAAGGTCTTCGCAGATACCGCAGTTTTGCCGATGGCCGTAGCTTTCCACGGGAAGTAACTTCCCGAGGGATCTACTTGATACAACTGGTACTTGTCTGAGTGCAGGTCGTAGCCTCCCACCAACAACGACACTCCAAACGGACGGATTCCTCCCGACTGTGTGGACTCCTGCATCACCTTCGCAAGCTCCTGGACCATGATCTTGACCGGCGGGTACTCATTATAGATGCGCTTGTAATTTGTGTGGGCCAATTTCCGTGCCCGGTCCACGAGCACGCGGAAATCGGGGCCCATGCCCGAATAAGTCATGGCAATATCGGGGGTGATCATTTCCACTTTCTGGTTGCATTCGGTCTTGACCAACGTGGAGTTGGATTTGCGTTCGGTGGCAAGAACAACACCGCTGGCCGATTTTATGCCAATTGTGGTGACTCCTTGTTTGACGGCGTTCAAGGCATACTCTATCTGGACCAATTTTCCACTGGAGTGTTAGTATTTTGGTGATT
>JAJMAK010000399.1:0-14296 GCA_030572615.1 Metschnikowia lachancei | reverse complement strand
TATCTTTTGACTCCGCCAAATTATTTTTAGGTATCAAGGTTATCAACACCTTCTGGAAGCAACCAGGAAGAACACCCGTCTCCATTAGGTCATTGGCCTCTCTGGCAAGAATGGGTCCGATATCCTCCCAATAACTTTTGAGAACCGAATATTGAATCCCATCAGGGCCCGGTGCCGTTGATTTATCCATTGTGTCCAAAGCATGCTCTAATTCGTCCTTGGTAAACGACTTCGCAAGTTCAGTCCTTTGGCTCGGAGTGATACGGGATCGAACGGGACGTAAATATCGCCG
The DNA here is from genome assembly GCA_030572615.1 of Metschnikowia lachancei. Taxonomy (NCBI): domain Eukaryota; kingdom Fungi; phylum Ascomycota; class Pichiomycetes; order Serinales; family Metschnikowiaceae; genus Metschnikowia; species Metschnikowia lachancei. The sequence continues at coordinate 14,004 of JAJMAK010000399.1, read as the reverse complement.
TAACGCGTTCCAATTCGCATGAGGCGGACTCAGGTACAACTCCCTATAATAGTCCGTTGCCAACTTGACCATCGACGGAGTTGTGGTGGCCACTTTGTTCAATGCTGTATTCGTTAGCTTTCTGAAGACCACCTTCTCCGTTTTCTTGGCTTGGAAGAACGTTTGAGCGGACTTATAACACGTTTTTCCGGGGTTACGTTCCTGCCCATCATTCATTAGGAACTGCATATACTGAGGATCATTCTTGCGCAAGTACCCCATCATCTCAATGTACTCTTGCCCATCACTCTGTATTGAAAGTATGGCCTCGTCCATAGAGGCATCTGGCTGGATTGGCCCTAAATTACTTTTCGAAACACTCAAGCATTAACACCTTTCTTCATAATGTGAAAAAAACAGGACTTTTCGAAATCCTCTCGGTGGCCAAGCTGGCTAAGGCGCGAGACTGTAATCTTTGACTGTAATCTTGAGATCGGGTGTTCGACTCACCCCCGGGAGATTTCTTTTTGAAAATCGAGATTTTTATTTTTGGGACAAACTCGTTGGGCATTTCGTAACAATATCACGTTTTCCCTTTCAAAACTAATCAGTTTTTCCAAAATGCTTATAATGACAGACACCATTGTCGTGCGCGGACCAAAGTATCCCCACATTCACATGAAGTAAGGAGATTGGGGTTTATGATTACCACTGTAACACCGAAAATGGAAGACATCTCGAAATCAAATTTGACCGAGGAAGAGAAAAAAGTAAGTGTGATTTAGCTTTTCTTTTTTTTACTGCTCAGGGACTAACCTCATAGGCTCATCACATTGCATCTGAGCAAAAAAGACGAGAGAACATTCGCATAGAATTTGACCGCATTGTGGACTTAACCCCTAGTCTCTCTGCTCAAGAAAGCCGTTCCGAGTTAAGCATACTCACAAAAAGTGCCGACTACATAGATTCCCTAAAGGCGGAAAATGCCAGATTGTTGCAATTGTGCCGAGAGAAAGGAATTGCAGTACCCGAGAGTTTGATTTACAGGGGGCCTGGTGTCGCATATGAACAAACGAATAAGTAAGTTAATTTTTGAGATTTTATGGAATAAACTTAAAGTCAATGTTGATGTTTGAAAATGCTGTTGAGATAGGCTGCTTAACCTGGCTATTAGGAGGCGAGAACTCAGGTGGCAGACTTTTATCTGTCCTTTAGTGGATGGAGAAACCCCCCAAATGCTACAATACATTAAAGGGATGGTCTATTTTAGTACAATTTGCTTCCTGAAAAAATGGATGATTTTTTGAAATCACTCAGTGGCCTCATATCCACATGGAATCAACATTGAAAGCGATATTAATATATATCTTTAGACTATTTGCATTTTGATTTGTGGTTTATAAAGAAATATCATCGTGTCGAAATACAATATTCGTTTGTCGAGACAAATTAATACATGAAAATATTGTAAGTTGTAAAAATAGATTTTCTCAGAAAATTTTCTTTTCTGATTAGTTGATCTGCCTGAGCGAGCACGCTTCTTCCCCATACATTAACGCGACAAGTCTGCGACTGTGCATTCCATCTTCTTTCACAATAATAATCGTTCTGGTGTCAACAAAAATGAATATTGGCCCTGGTCCACCACCAAAAAGTGACCTACAAGCCCCAAATATCTCGGCTGGAGCTACGGCGTACATGGCAGGAGGGTCACCGGAAGTGCCTCCCGACATGGCTCTACTACTCCAGGAGCTTGAAGAGGACTTCACGGTGAACAAAACTATAGACCAATGGACCTACATTAATAGGAGAGAGGAGATCATGCAGCTGATCAACAGACTACATCAGCAACAGAAAAGTAAAGTAGCATTGGATCCGTCGAACTTAGAGAAAATCCTATTGCCTCGAAAGATTTCTGACACCACCACTTTCACAAAGCAGAGCTTGGCCCGAATGTTGAAAGAAAGGGCAGAGTCATGTGCGAACGACAATGCGTTTATGGTTCTTGATGCAAAAGGAAAAGTTCAACAATCTATAATTTGGGAAAAACTATATCTAAAGGCCGTGAAGGTTGCACATGAACTCAAGCATAGAACACTGTTCAAATCGAACGATACGGTGGCGTTGCTTTACAAGGACAGCGAGGTGTGTGAATTTGCAGTTGCTCTTTTCGGTTGTTTCATGGCCAATGTTACCGCAATACCAATCCATAACGATATTTCCTTGACGGAAATGTTCGAGATTATGTCCTCAACCTCTTCGCTGTTAGTTCTTATGTCGGAGTCTGTGTCAAAAGAACTAGAAAAACTCAGCACAGCCAGCACTCCTCTTATTTGGCCATCAAAGATCTCACGTTTAAGAACCACGGACTTAGGTTCTGCAAGAAAATCAGAACAAGAAGCAATAACCGGAAAACACAAGAAGGAATCTAGCGAGGGTAAAAATGACTTGGCATACGTTGAGTTTTCACGTTCTCCTGTTGGCGAGTTGAGAGGAATTGCCTTGAGCCATAGGACAATATCTCATCAGATGAACTGCCTTAACACATCGTTGCTGAGCCTACCGGCATCAGGTGGTAATTTCATCCAGTCCCTTAAATTCCCGAAAACAGCGAGAAAAGTTGTCCTCGCTACCATGGATATAAGATTATCAATCGGTCTCATCATAGGAGTTATGTTTTCTATGTATTCAGGTAACCTCTTGGTTTGGGCACCTCCAAAGGTCATGGAAGTACAAGGTTTGTATGCCAACATTATTTCTAAATGTCACGCAAATCTCTTACTCGCGGATTTTTTGGGGCTAAAGCGGGTGACATATGACTATCAAAAGGCACCAAATGCGACCAGGTACTATTCTAAGACCCAGAGAGTGGATTTTTCTTCGGTCAAGTGGGTTTTAGTGGATGCTCTCACCGTAGATGGCGAATTCATTGAAGTATTATCTGAAAGATACTTGAAACCCTTGGGTTGTCCTCAATCACGAAACGCCATCATACCTATGCTTACCTTGAGTGAATATGGAGGAATGGTTATTTCCATGAGAGATTGGTTGGGTCGGTCTGAAAACTTGGGTATTGATATCCAAGGAAACACAGGCGATGATCTTTCATCGGTGGTAATTGACAGAACAGCTCTTTCTCAAAATAAAGTTTGCATCATTGAAACTAATCCATTTGAAGAAGATGAACAAACTTCAGACACTTTAAGGGTCGATGCATTCGGATACCCAATCCCTGATGCTACTCTTGCAGTGGTGAACCCTGAACTGTCATCCGTGGTTCTTAAGGGCGAACTAGGGGAAATTTGGATTGATAGCCCTTGTTTATCTGGTGGGTTTTATGGAATGAGAAAAGAATCGAAACAAATCTTTCGTGCTAAGTGCCGGGGAGCAAATGGTACATTGGACATGGAATTTCTTCGCACAGGCCTCCTCGGATTCACATATAATGGTAAGGTCTATATATTGGGGCTTTACGAGGATAGAATCAGGCAAAGATTTAGTTGGATGGACCATAAGATTCAAAGCAAAGCCAATCCGGATGCATCGATTGAAACGGCAATGAGATATCACTACTCTTCTCATCTTTTGACCACGTTGGCTAATGAGGTTAGACAAGTTTATGACTGCACAATTTTCGATGTTTTCATTGGCAATGAGTATTTGCCTGTTGCTATAGTGGAAGCGGAAATTGTAAGAAAGGTCATAGATGATTTCGAGGCAAGCTCCAATAATAACGCAAAATCAAAGGACAAGTTCGATTACAGTGCTGTTCCTTTAAACGAGGTCATGCTTAATGTCATTGCCAAGAAATGTTTTGATGCATTGAACAAGCGCCACCAATTGCGACTATTTTGTGTTGTAGTTGTTGATTGCGATACTTTACCTAAGATCATGAGAAGTGGTGGTTTGGAAATTGCTAATATGCTTTGCAAAAAGCAATTTTTGGAGGGAACTTTGCGATCTGATTTCATTAAGTTTTTTGTCAACCACTCAATCAGTATGATACCACGTGGCGAAGATGTCATTGGTGGTATTTGGTCTCCGTTTGCGTCTCAGCTCCGTCATTCATCACTACAGAATTTTCCTCCCCAATTTTCCACCATTGATTACAGACCCAGGACACTTGACGATAAAACTGGGGCCCCACTTACGGATTTCAAGAGTATCATAGACATTTTTAAATTTCGTATTGCTAGCTCTGGTGATACTATTGCATTTCAAAACATTGACACGAGCGGAAAAAGCAGCTCAAAACCTTTGACGTGGAAAAAGTTAGAACAAAGAGTTTATGCTGCATGCCAATACATCATTGAAAAGGCGACTTTGAAACCCGGCCAATACGTTATCTTGATGTATTCTTTATCAGAAGAATTTATTATTATTCTTTACGCCTGTCTTATGTTAGGAATTATTCCCATTCCCATGTTGCCATTTGACTCCAACAGGATTGGGGAAGACTTTCCGGCATATGTTGGTGTGATTAAAGATTTTGACGTCCAAGAAGTGTTTGTTAATGATGACGTTGAGAGATTTATGAAAAATGGCCCGGTTTCAGATGCTTTAAAGAAAATGAACCATCGCAGAGTAAAACCTCTTCGAGTCAAGAACACTTCAAAATTGACCAAACTCCTGAGTGTAGCATACCTCAATGCTAAGATTGCAAAATATCAGGCTGCCGCCAAATTCAGAGATGAGAAAACCACCGCCTTGATCTGGCTAAATTTTACATCAGATCACTATCGAGTGGGTGCTACTTTGAATCACAAAAACATTATAAACATTTGCAAGGTTTTTAAAGAAACTTGTAATCTCTCTTCAAAATCATCCATTGTTGGATGTGTGCGTCATTCTTCGGGGATAGGATTTGTGCAAGCCCTGCTTTTGGGTGTTTATTTGGGTACGACCACATATCTCAGTTCTCCCGTCAATTTTGCAGGGAATCCATTGTCATTTTTCTTGTCTCTTGCCAAATTCAAGGTAAAAGATGTATTTGTCACGGAGCAAATGTTGAAGTATGCCGTTGCAAAATTTACTCCCAAGGGTTTTAATTTGACAAATTTGAAAAACATGATGATTAGTACAGATGGAAGAGTGGAGATCGATTTGCTTAGAAAGATTGCCAACATATTTCTGCTGGCTAAACTTAATGCCGCTTCGATGTCTGCAGTCTATAATCATTGTTTCAATCCCATTATATCAACAAGGTCATATATGACGGTTGCTCCTGTCGACCTTTTCTTGGATCCAGTTGCTTTGAGACAAGGCTATATCTCGATTGTCAATCAGGCTGAGCATCCGAACGCGTTGAGAATTCAAGACTCTGGAATGGTTCCAATTTGCACGGAAATTGTTATTGTCAATCCCGAGACGTGCAATGTCTGTAGGGAAGGTGAATTTGGAGAAATATGGGTTAACTCCGAGGCCAATTTAACTTCTTTCACCAACGGTCCCAAGGGACCTGTTGACAATTTTATCAAGAAACAATTTGTGGGTAAAATCGCTGGGGAAAGCTCAGACCGTACTTATCTCAGAACAGGAGACCTCGGATTTTTGCACCACATTTCTATTACAAAAAACCATTCTAGTCAACCCAATCAAGAGGTAACATCGTTTCAACCTCTTTTCGTTTTGGGTAAAATATCGGATACTTTTGAGGTAATGGGCTTGCATCATTTTCCTCTAGATATAGAGAGCACGATCGAGGCTTGCCATCCCGACATCTACAAAAACGGATCATGTATCTTCAAGTGCTCGGATTACACCATTGTGGTTTGCGAGGCTAGGAGGACCAGAAGCCTTTCGGCTCTTGTGCCAATGATTGTTAACACTGTTTTCAGCAAACATCACTTAATTGTTGACATTGTTGCCTTTATCAAAAAGGGCGAGTTTCCTATTTCAAGATTGGGTACCAAGCAAAGAGCAAGAATTGTTGATGCTTGGGTGCAAGGAATCATTCCCCTCTCTGTCATGTATGGTGTAAATTACGGAGAGAATTCCATGATAAAACTTGTCAAGGAAATAGATGAGGTGACAAAGAGTAACCCTTTCGCCGATCTCAGAAACCCCGCACAGGACTATTATGACACCTTTCCGGATAGCGTTTTTGATGGCCCCGGTCCGACTCTCCATCTCAACCAGGGACACGCGAATCCTCAACCCAAAGCAACATTTGACATGTTCAGCAAAGAAAGCGAAGAATTCCGAGTCTGATACCACTTTAAGTCATTATATAATGATTATTACATCTCATTTAGACAATATTACATTAATCGTCAATTTCAAATACCCCTTAATCTAAGATATTACTTAATTTAGAACACGCCTTAAATTTTATTTCAGTGGCATGTGCGAATTAGCATTGCGCATACTGTATTTTTCGCAAGAACCAGTGCGAGGCATTTCTCACCAAATACACCCAGAGTCATGATGTACGGGTGTAAGCGCAGAGCCATCATACTGCAAATATCAACAGTTCGGACGGGGAAAAAAGTACGGGCGGACATAGAAGAATTCGTCGAGCAATCCAAGCAACCGCGTGTAGATATATATATATATATATATGTATCACGCTTTTAATAACCAACCAACTTTTAATAACAATCAAATTTCGAGAACCAATAAGCTTTTAATAGCCAATTAGCTTTCAATAACCAACCAGAACCAGAAGTGCTAAACAGAATGAAAAGATCCGTGAGTCCTCTTTCGGGGCAGCATCCCGAAACTCAACCGAAGAAGAAGAGGCTAACATCGGTATTTTCTGCATTGAGAGGTGTTTTCCTGACACTGAAATCCGAATCCAATGGCCTGTTGATTCCCGAACAACTACCAAATGATGCCACAGGCGAAGATGAGTTACCTAACTCTTTTGTATCTCGGAAAAGAAGAATGTCCATCCACGATAGTATTAAGCGGCAGAGTTTGTCTATTCCTCGCACGTCAGTCAGTGGTCCCGCTGGAAGAGGAGCTCTTGAGTCGCTTTATGATTCGGTGAAGTCCCAAAAACAGGAAAATGATGTCGATGGGGCGTTCACGAGGTTGGGGCCAAGCCCTGAAGAACAGTTTGCGAAGGAAATCTCGCCAAGCGTGCATGTTCCAAAGCGCCGTTCTCTACCGAAAGATCCTCAGGAGGAGCCATTCTCTGGAAACTATAACTTTGACTATAACAATGGTATGCAGCCGTTAGTCTGGGATCAGGATGTGTATGAGGATGACCTCGGAAATCTCGTTCGGCCACCTTTCATCAATTTAGACCCCCGGGAACGATACTACATGTTGCAGATGAAGAAATCTATGGAGACTTCCGAATTTTTACAGAGCAGACTCAAGTATATGGTGGATCCAGATGAAACAACATCGGTTCATAAACCAAACAATAAAGTGGACTCTACCACTCAAACACACACGAAGGACTATCTCAATAAGTCCCTAAACTTTAATGCCCTAAGAACAAAGCTTGCTTTAAAAAATAGGCGACAAAAAAGAGAGAAGAAGGGATTGGGTGCATTTTCTGGTGAATTCTATTATGAACCCGCCAAAGTCGAGTCTTCTCCAAGTGCTGACTCGAAGTTTCAAGGAGTTTTGGGAACTTTAAACAAACCAGAGTTCGCTAAAAAACCAGAAGCAAAGGCCGAGGATGTATTCCCTGATTCAGAGTCACGTCAAAGCTCCTCGAGAACTCGTGGTTCTGTCAGCCAAAGGCCTGGTCTTGAAAACTCTCTTCGGTTTGGAAAAACTCCAGAATCACTTGATGATGATTACGTGCAAAAGGTCGAGAATATTTCAAACGTCATCAAACTCAAAGACCTGATCTCGGAATCCAAACCGACATCTGTGGGCCCAAGCTCTGCTTTTAAATTCGATATTCAGAAAGACAAAATTGATTCCATTTTCGAGTACAGGAAGCAAGAGAACGAGCAGACCAAGGAACGCGTCGATTCCACCAATAAAATTGAAGAACTGCGACTCCCTAAGCTTGGCCTATTTACGTCGCCTTCAAAGAAAGATAATGGGACTCTGGCTGAAGACCAAAAGCGCCCAGATGCTAACGGCAAGGCGCCAAGCTTTGATTTAAACAAAGGGTTCACTTTTGGAGCAAATTCTGAAGCGTCAAAAAGTTCCGATGGCAAAGGGGCTCCGTCATTTTCCTTTGGTGCACCTCCTCAAGAAAAGAAAATTGATTTGTTTGGTGGAAGTAAACCCCAAAAGGAAGAAACAAAGCCATCATTCTCGTTTGGTAAGAAATCCAGTGAAGCCGAGAAGCCTTCGTTCAGCTTTGGAGGAATCAGCAATAAAAATGAATCAAAAGCTCCTTCTTTGTCTTTTGGAGAAAACGGGCAAAAGAGTGAGGCCAAAATGCCATTTTCATTTGGAAATAAGCCAGAAAAAAGTCAAAAAGACTCTCCGGAGCTTTCATTCAAGAGCAATATGGCAAATACCGACGCGAAACCTCCAGCATTTTCTTTCGGTGGTCTAGATAAGAGCTCCGCCCAACCACCAGCGTTTTCATTTGGGGCTGAAAAGAAGCCGGCTGAAAACAAGGCACCTATCTTTTCTTTTGGCAAGGCAGATCAAAGCAAGGATTCCGAAAGTGGCTCCAGTAATGCGGGAGGAAAAATTGACGATTCCACTGATCAAACGAGCGAAGACAAGGTCGAGGCAGATGCAAAAGCTAAAGAATCCTCGAATTCAGGCACTATCTTTGGGAAATTAGCAACGGAAACAGATTCTTCAAAGACTATACCAAAGTTTAGTTTTGGAAATTCACTGAACACGTTACCTCCTTTTAACCAAGACTCTCAATCTAAGCTTCCATCAGGAGAAAGCACCGTCCCCTCAACGTCAGCAGATGAAGCCGACGAACCCCGTGCCAAGAGAAAAGCACCGGGTACGACAAATAATTCTCTTTTCGCCAGCTCTGGATCAAACACACCCACCCCAGTGCAAAAGCCCGAACTGGCACCTGCTCAAAAAGGGCTGTTGGGTAATAACACGTTTCCAACTCTGTTTGGGGCAATGCCCGAGAATTCAAGCACCGAGAAGAAAGCTACCCTCCCATCTATTTTCTCCAAAAACGATTCTACTAAGAAAGAGGTGTCAAATTCCCAGACTGACGGAGCCAAGGCACCCGGAGTTGAATTGCCAAAGTTTTCATTCGGAAAGTCAAATGCTGTTGGAGCAGAGCCTCCGAAGTTTTCCTTTGGACAACCGGCTGCAACGTCAGAGGAAACACCCAAATTCTCTTTTGGAGCTGCTGATAAACCTAAAGCTCCGGAGGCTCCTAGTACCGTATCAGAGACAAAAGAAGCCAGCAAGCCGTCTTTTCCTGGACTTACACAACCGGCCGCGAGTACATTTCTGTTTGGTGGCAGTGCCAACCCTGTATCATTTGGGAACCAATCTTCGTCATCGGAACCGACACCAGCGCCATCCTTCCCCTTTTCTAATTCTAATCAGACACATGGAACAACTGCAAGCACCTCATCCTTTAGCTTTGGGCAAAGCGCCACTGCAGATCCAGCTCTGATTTTCGGAGGAGGAAGTAATGCTCCGGCTCCAGCATTTAACTTCTCGGTGGCCCCTAAACCCCTCAATCCGGCTCCTTCGGGATTTCAACCAGCGCCATTTGGCTCAGCTCCAAAACCAGCGGTTGGTTTCAATTTTGGCAATAATGCGAACCCCGCCTTTGGTGGCAGCAGACCGGCCACCCCTTCAAACCCTGGTTTCGGATTTGGTGCAGAGAGCCAAAATGCTGGTCAAGCACCAGTCCCAAGTTTTGGAGGTTTCAACAATGCAACAGCTCCATCTAGTGTATTTGGCGGCCCTTCGAGAAGTGTAACTCCAAATGCTGCATTTGGGCAAAACCAACCTGGACAATTTAACAATGGTCAAGCTCAACCTAACGGGTTCTCGTTTTCCAGTAATGTTATAAACGGGGCTTCTTTCAGTAGCGCCCCAGGCAGTTTTGGACAAGCCAGTCGTGAGAGTACTCCACCAGCATTTGGCAATCCTATGGGTGGCGCAGGTGCTCCTCAGCCAGGGCCAAATTTCACCAACAGAAAGATAGCGCAAATGCGCCCAAGAAAGCGTCGTTGATACAATATAGAATGTTTAAGACTTCAAATATATAGATTTGGTACTTTACCCCAACATACAATATACATAGAGTAAAGTAATTTGAGTAGACGTAAGGTAAACCAAATTTATATTTTTCGTGATAAAGCTGGCGGTGACACGATGCTAGGAGACAAACCAATATAATCACTTTATAAAAAATCACATGAAAAATAAGCTTATATATATATATATCAATAAAATTAGTCAATCGGATTATTTCATATGTGATTCCAAAAAAGAAGAGAAGAAAAAAAAGCAATTTTCGGAATATTGAATTCTAGCCGCCAAGATCGGAATAAAACACGTCGCGTGCGAGGCACACCAGCACTTAAAATCTTCAAATATTACTGCAGACATATTCATACACCATCAATTCTGAAATGCCCCAAACTCCTTCGGTATATCCCTCTGACGTGGATTATAGACCGGGCAGAATCCAGTCCCTCGATGCTGACCAAGAGATAGTGTTAAAGCAATGCTGGGCTACACTCTTAAAGTACTGGGGGTATGCCTTAGACATGTCCTCGGACGATATTCAAAACAAAAATGCATTCGTGGTTTCTTCCGTGGTACAGGAGTCTAGAAAGGATAATTATAACATCAGTGCAGAATTAAAAAAGAAGAAGACGTTTTTCTCGAAAAAGCCGACTCAAGCACAGGCCCTGGCAAAGCTTAGCGATCTCCGTACAAGGGAATTGAAAGAAAACAGCCAGATATATCAAAAGTGTTTGACCCCTTCCCGTGATACTATTGATGTATTCACTGCAAGCGTCGCAGATGATGCTGAAGAAGACAGTCTGGCGGACGATGTCGCGTCTATTGGATCCTTCCAAACGGCATCTACCTCGCTTCAGGGAACATTGATTGATTTTAAAGAGCAGAAGCGGGTTAAAAGTAGTTCCGGTAGAAAAAACACTATTCAAAGGAAGAGCTTCACCAAAATTCAAAGGAACGTTTTTCCTCTTATGTCTAAGTACAATCCGAACGAAATACACAGTTGCTTTGTGGGGACTCTTAAGAACGACTTGATTGATAACTTCATTTTGCGGTTTGTGAGAGCCCGGAAAAACAATTACGAAGACACTATGAAAATGCTCGTGAATTCTCTTAATTGGCGGAAGCATGACGTGGCCGTCGAAGACTTGCTTCGGGAGGGAGATGCGCCATCTGTGGTGACTGGAAAGAACCCTGGGTTTGTAAAGAACTTTTTGGTGAACAAAGCGTTTGTTCGTGGACAAGATAGGAACAAGAACCCGCTTTTTATTTTCCAATCACGGAAACATTTTGCTTCGGACTCCAGCTTGGCTGGGACTGAAAGATACGCGTTATTGATTATCGAATGGTGCCGGCTTTTCTTGAGAGAGGTGAACGAGTCCGTCGACCTGTGTTCTTTAATGTTCGATCTTAGTGGATTCTCGATGAAAAATGCAGACAATGCACCCGTGAAATTTTTGACTTCTATTTTTGAGGCTCATTACCCCGAGAGTTTGGGTATCGTCATTGTACACAATGCACCCTGGATTTTCTCTACAGTGTGGAACATCATAAAGAATTGGTTGGACCCAGTGGTTGTATCAAAAATCCATTTCACTAAAGACTACGACGACTTGAAAAAGTTCATTGAGCCAATATACATTCCAGAGTATCTTGGTGGAGATGATAGGAAGCCGCTTAGTTACCATAAGCCGGGGCCAGAGCACACAAAGCCCATGAAAGAAAAGGATGAACAGTACTACAAGTTGAAAAGCGAACGGGTGGAAATATTTCTCAGAATCATCGAAACCACTAAAGCATGGGTGTGCTGTACCGACAGCGAATCAAGTTCACGGTACTTAAGGGATAAGATTTATTTGAGTTACGAATTGTCCGATAACTATATCGCCTTAGATCCATATCTTCGGAACCCCGGCGTATATGATCGGGACGGAACCTTGAAAATGAGAAATTAAGACCACCTAAAAAGATCAATACCTAACTAAATGGCTGACGCTATGGTTCTAGACATCTTTAATTCTCACTATGAAATAAATTTATAGCTTTTTCTAGAATATTGTAGAATTTTCATTGTTTTTTTATTGCTTTTTCTTGTTCGTGACTAGACCTTCCGCTTTTTTGGACCAAACCCTAATACGTGAATATTATCGTCTGCCACCAGCGTCAGAGATACGCGACTTAAATCTGGGGCTGTGGTTTTCTACCCACAACAAGAAAGACAAACCGTGCTTATCACTGCGGAATTTTTTCACTGAATTTCGCCCTATAATAACAATACATCGATCTGAAACAATGAACTATAACAAAGACCTTTTAAACAACAAAGTAGGTTGTGTAGTGTGGCGCTGTGGTTATTATTGTAGGTGCAGTACGCGTCGTATCGTCGTTTACATCTCGATTTTTGCAACGGCGGCCATGCGCGCTAGACCAGACGTATAATAAAACTGGCACCGCTTCTCTTTTTTCTTTTGCCTATTCGTTTAAAAACTTATTCTAATCCAAAATAGAAAATAATACACGTCAAGATGGCTCCTCAAAATGTTGGTATCAAGGCTATAGAAGTCTACATCCCTACTAACTACGTTAACCAATCCGACTTGGAGAATTTCGATGAGATTCCTGCTGGTAAATACACAATCGGCTTGGGCCAGACGAACATGGCGTTTGTCTCTGACAGAGAAGACATCTACTCGCTTTCATTGACTGTCACCAGCAGATTGTTGAAAAATTACAATATCGACCCTAACTCCATCGGTAGATTGGAGGTCGGTACTGAGACTTTGTTGGACAAGTCCAAGTCTGTCAAGTCTGTCTTGATGCAACTTTTCAAAGACAACGACGACATTGAGGGTGTGGACACCGTCAACGCCTGTTATGGAGGTACCTCTGCTGTCATCAATGCTGTTAACTGGGTTGAATCCTCTTCCTGGGATGGTAGAGACGCCATTGTTGTTGCGGGTGACATTGCCATCTACTCTAAGGGTGCTGCCAGACCAACCGGTGGTGTCGGCTCTGTGGCCTTGCTCATTGGACCTGATGCTCCAATTGTATTTGACCCAGTCAGAGGCTCGCATATGGAGCATGCTTATGACTTCTACAAGCCGGACTTCACCTCTGAATACCCTGTTGTGGATGGTCACTTTTCGTTGACCTGCTACACAAAGTCGGTGGACCGCGCGTACAGAAATTACTCGAAGAAAATCACCAAGGATGCTAACAAGACTGTTGGATTCTTGGACCACTTTGACTACTCCGCTTTCCACGTTCCTACCTGTAAATTGGTGACGAAATCTTTCGCAAGATTGTTGTACAACGACTTTTTGTCCAACCCAGAGGCTTTCAAGGGTAAGTTGGATCAGGAGACTTTTGATCTGATCAGCGCTGTGTCTTATGAGCAATCTTTGACCGACAGAAACATCGAAAAGGTTTTCCTTGGTCTTGCCAAGGAGGAGTCCAACAGAAGACTCGCTTCCGCTTTAAAGGTACCAACAAACACTGGTAACATGTACACGGCTTCTTGTTGGGCTTCCTTGTCTTCTGTTTTGTTCTTTGTGGGTAGCGAAGAATTGCAAAACAAGAGAATTTCTATTTTCTCTTATGGCTCTGGTCTTGCTTCCACCTTGTTGTCTGTCAAGGTTGTCGGTGATATTTCTCCAATCACCAAGGTGTTGAACTTGGACTACAAGTTGAATGAGGGCAGACAAAAGAAAACTCCAGAGGAGTACGTCGAGCATATTGCATTGAGAGAGAAGGCTCACTTGCAAAAGAACTTCAAGCCTCAAGGGTCTGTGGATGACATCGCCCCAGGTGCTTACTACTTGGTTAACATCGATGATAAATTCCAAAGAACTTACGAAATCAAAAACTAATGTCAATAATTCCCCGCATTTAACTGTCAGTCATCGCCACATGGGGCTC
>JAJMAK010000398.1:0-15493 GCA_030572615.1 Metschnikowia lachancei | reverse complement strand
GTCAGGTAAAGTATAAGCGATTAGCTAAAACACTCGCGCTCAAACACCACGTTGCACCGTTCGGCCCGAAACAATAACCACGTTTCATCGTTTCCCAAAGTCGGACTATATAACCCCCGGTATTTCCACATCTAATGATGGAAAAACCATTCTTATTTTAGCTACTTTTCTTACCTAATAAGTTTCACTCTTCAATCAAGAAGTTTCACTCTTCAATCAATATTCAATCAATCCTCAATCAATCTTCTATCAATCTCAATCAACCAATCGACAAAGGAATACTATCTTCAGACTCTCTTCTTACGTATTTCTTTCGTCTTCTTCTTACAATTTGCAGATTTATTCACTATTTCTGACAATTCCATTAATGGAGGAATTTGTTTTAGAATCTGTTAAAATGACCACCCATAAATCCTTCGTACACTCGATCACAGTTCCCCTGTCTATTTCTGCCTCGGCATTTTAAGCTAACGGCGTTCTTTACATCCTCTGACGACTTTTTCGTTCCTTATCTCGTAAATGAAATGGATTGTGAAAAACACTTATATTGGTCAGTGGCACTACTTATTCTACCACCGTTAATCACTTCTGGTATCCTTTCACCAAGGAGTTTGGGGTTCGGATTTTCCCACTGAATACAATAAAGCCTCAACAGGCAGTATGAGAGATGTGGCTGTCTTTTCAAAACTGAACGGTCCAGTTCCTAAGAGCTGAATTGGCTTCTTTCACCCGGTAAAATACGTTGGCTCTACAAGAAAATAAAAGCTCTTCTTCTCTTCTTCTGTCACTTTGCAGCAACACAATTGGCCCGTTTTTAATCTACTTTTGTTTAATATGAACTTATTCTTGAACTCATACAATCTTTTTGATGCCTGTGTTTCGAGAACGAGTGTATTTCCCAAGTTATAGTACTTCAGCCTCTACAGGTTTTAATAAGGCTACTGTAAATGTGCTTCTTTCCTATTACTATATAACCTACTAGTGTAGGTACTGCTTGAAGATCATAGAAGATGTCAAACTTTGTTCTGATGTTTAAATGTAACAGCAGATTCATGCTTAAGTCTAAATGATGTTGTTCTTCATTTAGGGTTCCTATATAGTAGATATCGTATTCCTTGTAGAGGGTGAATTCGACAAGGAAGTTTTTGGCTTATGAACCATACAAAGACCCGAAAGGGCACAAGTATGCTTCGCAGCTAGTTCGGTAAACTGCTTGTAAACAAGAAAGACATCGAGAAACGTCTAGTTGAATTATGAAGCCTAGCCTCTGGTGACTTTGCTCATACTACTGATTCATTTAAGGCCATCGTGGCAGAGATCGTCAAGAGTGGCGTGGATCTCGACAAGTTCTTGATCAAAATCCACTACTCCGCCGCCTACACCGAGAAAATCCCCCGCAAAGAGCTTTTCGTAATTGAACTTCTTGCATGAATTGAGTAGAGGAAGTGAATGCCCAGAGAGGTCTATGGGCATACATGTCAAATGAGAAGAAGCCCACGCCGATAATCTGCAAGCGAGGGAGGCTTTCGAAGAGTATCAAAACCACCCATCATTACTACTCTATGGGGGAAACTACAATAACTCTATAACAAACACGCCCAGGATCTTTGATAGATGATATTCTTCGGTCAATCCTCGACATCTACCCAGAGGCACCTCTTTAGTTTACTTCGGGAAAGCTCACCATCACTTCCTCCATCAAGGACTTGACCGTATTGAAGTCCACCGGGTCGATGTTCTACGGTTTCCATCAATGTGACTACACCATCTTGAAACCCACCACCGACATAATCTTGTCTACGGACGTAGACGCCAGCTGGAAGTTCAGTTCGTGCGTCAAGAGCCTTGACGATGTGTTTAAACACGCCGACAATGGTGTTTTCGACGACTGCTACAATACCGCAAGAAAAATTACCTTGAACCGTTTTGCCAAGGAGAACTCGCCTTCCGTGCAAGCTACCATGTACAACATGTCTCATGATATCTTGCAAGCGGCACCAGAGGTTGACACCGTTACCTACGAGCTTCCAAACAAACACTACATCTTGTTCGATTTGAGCTGGAAGGGCATCACGGACAACAAGGACTTGTTCTACCCATCGCCAGACCCTAACGGCTTGATTAGATGTACGGTGGGAAGAAACGGAACATCTAAGTTGTAGATGGTCCCAGCAGGCGTTTCAATTCTTGTCGGGTGGGGGTGTGCCCGTTTTCTTCATGTTTTTGATGTGTAGTAATTGACATTCTTTTTTATTTTGCTAATTAAGTAGCTATACAAAACAACCGTACCTGTTGTAAGGTGGGTAAAAGTTCTTCTGGTGTAGTTCCTTGTATTAACATATAAGATGTCTACTTTTTAACCACCAGTCTTTTTTCAACTCCTGGCGATGATCGACGCTCGGTAAAAGAGGGGAAAATGGCACACCCGGATTTCTTATTTCGTGGTTTTCGTTTAGCTCACATGCATCAGTAAAGTGGTATCGTCACCAGGAGCTGTTGGACACGACAGGGATAAGAAGGTTCAAGAAATGCTCAAATTGTTCCAGCGTGCATTTGCACCTGTGAATATGGGCATTCCCTCTCCGAATACTGAAGCACCAAATGAGCCAGATCAATCTCCATTACCCCAGTCGTCCAACAATCCAGATCATCGGTTCCAAACCTAAACTCTGCTCCAGCACGATGTCCTATCAGGAACAACTGTCTGTCCGTCTGAGTCGGCAACGGGTAAAGGTGCCCATTGAGTTTCTGGACAACTGGCCGAAGATTTATCCCAAAACTCCATTAAGCCTGTTTCTGACCCGTTGAGAGCAAACTTAGCTAACGTAAGAGATATGAGTCCACCTTGAGGTGTTCCCATTTCAGTTTCTAAAGATACTTTTATCGATTATACCACCTACTTATCTTTTATTATCCTGTGTAGTTCATCATCTATGAACTATTTTCCAGTTATCACATATCAAAGAAGCCTTTGTTATCCCGTGCCAGCTCCTTCTATTGCTGTCCCTTCTATTGCTGTCCCTTCTATTGCCGTCCCTTCTCTTGCTGTCCCTTCTATTGCTGTCCCTTCTCTTGCTGGGCCTTCTAGTCCTGCCCAATACAGGTCCCCGGCCATCTGATGTGACTCCTTTACGTCCAAAGTTCCATCAAGTGCTGGTAGATAAAACGCATTCTCCACCACCCCGGGGTTCACTATCTAATGCAACTTCCGAACCCAGTTCAGGACTCAAGCCTGAAAGTTATTAATCCGCATGACGATTTCTTGGCTTCAAAATCTCATAAGTTCTCGCAGCAAGAAGGCTTTCCCGCCTGTGAATTCAATACAGGTGTTCCTAAACGTATTGCACTGGCTAGCTCAAAAGCTCTTCCGTTGAATTTACCTGGAAATCAAACGAGCCACGAAGGTGGGGTCTTTCAAAGATGGAGTAACAGGTCAACAAGAACAAGAAACTTTTTATTAACAAATATCAATAGCTTGTGCAACAAGTTAGGTGTTAACCTAGAAATGAGGTTGTTGGGAAATACACTCAAAAAGCGACGTGGACTTGATGTGATGTTATATAGCTACATCTTTTTGGATGACTTGTTACAAATAATGCTTGAGGTTCAGTATCAAAGGGATGATAAACAGTACTGTTAGAGGGACACTGCTTCAGTTCTGGTTCTTGATATGAAAATCGTTAAGCTGTTTTTAAATATTGCTCATATTTGTTCATGAGTCAATTATTCAGGTACCTACTATATAGAATGGGCCCCTTAACAGTGTCTCGTGGTTCTATAAAAGCGTGACGAGGAGAATAATTCGCTGCCCCTGGCATTCTTCCAAAGGACACAATGCGTTTCAAATATGAATACCTTCATTCCACGCAATAGTAAAAAAATCAACCTCTTTTCAAGAAATACGAGGGAATACGAATGCCAAAGGTACGGTCAAAATACAAGAGTGAAATACATAGTCTACGTGTTATCAGCTCATGATTAAATTCATAATGACAAACTTAAGGGGCAGGTTTATTTTTGCAATACTATCCCCTCTACCGGTGTATTTGGGTAAATTAAGCTGGGAGATAATATCTTGATGATCCATGAGATTCGCATATTCACAGTATAAGTCCCACATAGCTCAAGTATTTTGTGTGTCAATATATCAATACTCACTCCTAAGCACCCCAAGCTTGCTAAATAATCACAATAAACACAAAGAAACACCAGCAAACTACTTGAGGCTGAAATCTACACAAAGTGCATCCCCATCCATTACACCTCGGTTTTTCTGCTATCAAATATACGCCTTGATGTTTCTCTTTTTCATGTTCTTCGTGGCATCACGTCGGCGTTTCTTACACTCACGGCCGATTTCTCCCCTCACCGACCAGAACCATTTCTCATAGTCGTCTTCCTCGCCTTCCACGGGTTCCTTTAAAGACGCCTCGTCGTCGGCTTCTCCCGGAAGCTTGAACTTCTGGCCAACAGACCCAATCTTGCTGAGCTGGGTTTGGGTTTGTAAAAAGGGCGACTCGAAATGACTCCAGAATAACCCCGCCTTTCTCTTAGCTGACAGCTGGTGCTGTTGCTTTTGTTCTTCTTCCTGTTGCTTCTGCTTGATCTGTTCAAGCAACTTCTTGCGTTCTTCTTCCTCTACCAACTGGTTATCCTCGTCGATGTCGTCATCTTCGACTGCAAAGCTGAACGGCGTTGTGGTCTCTTGAGGTTGGCTCTGGTTGAACAATGACCGGAGGTTTTCGGTGGTAGAGGTGGCTTGAGGAGCAGTGAACTTGGGCATCAAGTCTTCTTCGCCATCGCTGTCACCCGATTTTTCACTGTCACTGTCGCTGGTATCTTTACTTTCACTATCACTCTCACTCTCACTTTCACTCTCACTCTCACTTTCACTCTCACTCTCAGAACTGTCTTCCTCTGCGGGTTCCTCCTTGTCTTTTAATTCCTCTGGAACCCCTTGGGGTTCTTCCTCCTCTCGGGCTTCCTCAGGAACATTCTCAGGAACATCATCGTGCTCCTCGTCGTATTGCGTCTTGATCGCTTCCGTCGTATACTGCTGCTGCAATTCGTCCATATCGATTTCATTTCCCTCGTCACTCTCAGAATAGTATACTTCTTCTGGAGGACGCTCGTTGGTATTCTTGTACTCCTCAATGGCGGCAACTTCCACGTCATCATCTTCTTCGCCTTCGGAATCACTTGCACCAAGCGTACCCTGGGTCTCGAAATCGAAACGCTCCACGGTTTTACGGCCTTTACTGTCGTACGTCACTGCTTCTTCCTCGGAGGCATCACCATCGAGGATTTCCGCCTCCTTGTTGAAATCAAACGTGGTAAAAAGCTTCGCCAATACGGCGGCGTTCTTCTCGCGCTCGCCCTTTTCCACGCTTGCGTTTGCCGATGGGTCGGCGGTTGAGGCGTCATGGTCCGCATGATCCGCCGTTTGCCCATACACCAACGCCTCATCGCCTGTTATTCCACACTTATCCTGATGCAATGACCTCGCACCAACGACCCGCTCAACCACGTGGTCGTCGCCTGACCTCCAAGCTCCATCCACGTAGCGGAACGTCAAGTCACGTGCAGTCTTGTTCTTTTCCACGCCCCACAACTTGGTCTTGTAACATTTGATCTGCTTGAGTTCGCCGTTAATCAAAATACGCATGGTCTGCTGTTTACGCATGAAATACGCTGGAGGACGAGGGGTTTTCCGTATACGGCCAGGCACAACATCACCATGGCCCGAGGTCCGCGAGTACTGCTGGGCAAAAGGCGCCTTGGGCACCAAAGTACTACCGTAAGATTTGGGCCCAACAAGCGAGTGGGAAGGGCTTTTGTTTTTCGTGTTGCCACAGAGGTCGTTCGTGGTGTGAGCGGATTTCATGTACCCTAAACTGGAGTTGTTGGCTCCAATGACAGACGTTTTGGTGAGAGGGGCACCCGAAACGCTATTGCTGGGTGCCGAAGTGGCCTCCTCACGGAGGCGCAACGCACGGACACGGGAAATGCCGCTTTTGGCGTCAAGGGCCTTTTTCGACGCACCAGCCCGGCCATGATCCTTGGTCCAACTTTGTTGGAATCCTGCCTTCGCTAGGCCCACCGAGATCTTGCGACCCATGTACAAGATGCCATTGAGAGCGGCCTTAAGCTTATCAAGGCCTTTTTCCGAGATCTCCATGTCCACATACGCGAAATAGTGGTCGCTAATGGGTTTCGTGTGGAATTCTATTGGATTAATCACTGTGCCGTATTTGGCCAACCGAGAAGTGAGAGCATTGTCGTTTTCCTTTAGGCTGGATGAGATGTTTCCTATGTGTATGCGACGAGCAGCCGTCGGTTCGGGATTAGACATGTTTCTGGGTGTTTGTGAAAGATTTTTGTGTTTTTTGGTGTGTTTTGGGTGTTTTTTGGCGTGTTTTGCCCGATTTTGTTGGCAATTCCGTGAAATATTGTTAAATCCGAGACGCCTTTTTTCGTGCGATGAGGCGTCTTCATATGGTGAAAACATCTCACCATGTGAGCATATGGCTGCGATGGGCAGGGATATTATGCGGGAAGAAATACAGCAAAATGGGAACGTGAGGAAATTTTGCAATTTTCAATTTTGGCATTTTGCAAATTTGGAAATTTGGCATTTTGGAAATTTGGAAAATCGGGCTTGGAGGACTTTTGGTGGGATTCGGGGCTTCCTATTTTGCTGGAGACGGGCCTCTTGTCACGTGACTTGGCATGTCACTCCACGACAACGTGTGAAACGCATGCAAACACCCCGGCTTCTTTTGGATGTGCTTTAACGGGTAATTGGAGTCTGGCGAGCAAACAAAACGGGAAACTATGTCTTTTGAGATACGCTCGGTCTAACCTCTGGGCCGTAGGGTGTGACCCCGTTATAACGATGTGCGATACCAGCGGGGTATCCTAGTGACGAGTCAATCCCCAGTAACCCAAGGAAAAACAGGGCTCCGAAATTGTTTTTTGGATCAAGAAGGGAATATTCAACGTTGATGAGGGTGTATGGGGCTCACCATGGAATCATATCAAACTTATCTGGCATTCTTAATCCTCCAAATCTGGTATGCTATCATTTGATTTGTATTACTTCTACGTCTCTGATATTTCACCTTCACCAAACTTTTCTTATGCCATTTTATTGGAAATTACTCAGGAACTATCCGGCAGCAGTACCTGGTCTTTCCTATTTCACGGCCAGTCCATACCCTGGAAGTTGTTTCCTTCTAATAAGAGTGAAAAAAAGACATTTAACTTTTTGTGTTGTGCCAACAAAAGCATAACAGCAAACGATTGAATACTTACCAAATGGTGAACCACACGATACTTTAAACCTACTTGAAGAAGTTGTGGGTTCTATTTCCACATTCAATATCCACCAAGCACTGTCTCTTTAGTTATATTCGAGGAAATGGAATTCTGACAAGTTTATATTTTTGGACAACAAACTGAGAAGCCCTATCCCTCCTCACTGACCATATTGCCTGGATTTTGAACAATAACAAGCCTATCACACCACCACAATCTTGATAGAAGTACACTTGGATACAGAAGGGAACGTTTCCGATGTATTTCTCAAGTTGTAGATGTGCATGTGACAGTATAGGGTAGACCTTAGTCTCACATCATGTCTGGTATATTAACTACTGGTATACTTTAGAAAGCCTTGCCTTGTATGAATAGTGATTCATAATACTCATCACTTTGTGGGTTTTTTCGCCCAGTCTCATAATTTATATCTCAAAGTCTTGAATGTCCACGTTAGTCGGGATTGGGCCCTTCTCCGATGATATACTCCTCCACATTGAGCTTAGTCTACGTGGACTGTTACATTGCTTAAGAAAGCACCACATAAAAAACCACCACATAAAAAAACCAAAATACACCAAAACGTTTAACCCAATCTCTTCAACGACATGCATGGAACATTCAAAGTGTATTAAACATTGTGGTATACTCTTTCATCAGTAGATGTACCCACTCCCAAACACCTTTTCTCGTAATTGCGCACCTCAATAGACTGGAAACCACTGTTGTTAATATATTTCAAGTCGTCTTCTCTGCAACATTGCTCCCATCCACACAAGCTTAAATCTTCTTCGGTCCTGTCACCACCAAAACCACGTAGATCCATCACGTGGACGCCCACAAATCCCTCAAGCCCATAAGAGAGGTCAAGGTACCCGCAAACCCCACGTCACCCTCGGAAAAGTGCAAGTAGCCCAAACTGTTGAGACACACAAACATATCCAATGCATCCCAGGCCATCTTGCGTTTAGCCTGGAACTGTTTCTGTTGGAGAGCTTCTATATCGACTTTTTCATCTACACATGCCAATTTGGCCGCACTGATGTGGTAACTTCTGAGCGAGTTGACAAGCCCCGCCGCCAACGCAACGCCCCAGCACCGTGCTGCCCACACCGCCACTTTAGGGTACTTCTTTTTATCCACAAGCCCCAACATCTTGAAAAACGTCACTGTGTCAAGACCCAAGTACCCAGCATAGCCCAAATTGCGAACCACTGTCGACCGCAGCAATACGCGGTCCATCACCTTATTGTCATACGCCTGGCTGGCCGCCTGTAAATGGGCCAAAGGCTTGAAAAGTCTCAATGCCTTTCGGATAAACGTAGCATGTTGCTTTAAGTCGACGAATTTCCGTACAATCTCGCCGGAGTACCCCTTTCTGTGTAAGTAGTAGGCCAAGAGCCTGGAAACGTATGTTACTAGCCTCAACGCCTTTTCTCTTTTGGGAGTACTGTCCAAAAACTTGACAAGTTTAGATAAAGTGGGGTGATAAATGATAGCGTCAGCCACCATCTTTGATTATCCTGGCTATTCTAGATTGTTTTGGTCGGCTTAAGCGAGACTTACCGGTGATTATCCTTGTTGTCTTGTTTTCGAAAACGAAGAATTGGATAAATAGTTTGGTGACTGATACAAGCGTGCGTTGACGAAGTGGCCCGTTGATGGGGTACGGGCCGCGTCGGTTGTTGTGGGGGGCACAGCCCAATAGGGCAGCTCGATCCGGCCAAAAAAATAAAAATAAAATAAAGATAAAAATAAGAAAAAATGGAAAACTTATAATAATCATCTTGGAGGAATCCGAAAGAGCTGAAATGATTCTCCGCCCGTTTTGTATCCTTCCTTCTTCTGTGTCCATTCTTTCGACACTATTTTTTGTGCTTGTTCGGTTAATTTGCATGTATATAGCACCTTTGAAAGGAAGTAACCTCCTTTCAGGGGATACGAAGATTATAGGGGATGCCTTACTCTGGTAATACTAGACGTGTACTGTACTACATTGTCTACGTTAGATGTAGAGTCGTATCCTCTGGATGATGATGTTGGTTCCTTCCACCATCCTTGTGGGTTCACTCATTTGTTATGCATGCGTATTGGACGGCGCACGTGTCCGTCACGTGATTAGAGTCAGGTGACAATAGGCCACATGTGGCTGAGGTCTGGATGCCCTCTTACAACCTTCTTAAACATTTGAGAAATGGACATGTCAACTAATTGATACTTGTATCCATTAGTCGCTTGCATACAAAGGCAGTATCAGTCAAAGGTATTCTGTTTAAAGAGCTTTCAGTAGCTCATTTCCAGCTCAGGGTAAGACAGCCCAAGCCTTAAATAATATAATTAGCAGTTAAGGTACGGAGGGGTTTGTAAGGAGAAGTGTGTCCGGATCGCCACTGCTGCGTGTATTAAACTCTGGACTTACGGCATTCTGCCTACCGATAACCAAACACTTTCTGTTCAAAATGTAAGATTCAAAAAGATTGCAGCACCACAATTTCGCATATGGTCTCCCACTACACTACTCAGTGTGGCTCTACGTGGCTTAACTAACGTTGATCGGACGGGAAACAGTGCTTTTCACGTGATCTGGCCGCAACCGAGGTTACAGAAGAGCTGGATGTACTCATGGTGCACAGTCAATGACATTGATGGATATATACTGAAAACATCCATTTAACAAGACTTATGAAGCTTTACCCAACCTTAATTGGTACATCGATATCACCCGCCGAGTTTATTGTTTCAGACGCCGAGAGTTCAATGAGGCAATGTTCTTCAGCATCTTATGCATAGGCAAATGAAGAAGATGTTGGAACATACTAAGGTAAGGATGGGGTGGCGTGGCGTGATCTGCAGAGCGGCCAGAGTAAGGAGGGCTCGGTAGAGCTGGATAACTTCATTATTTAGTATTCTATCCAGATGTGTTTTCAACTTCTTCTCTAGATTTGTATATTTTTTGTGTCGATTTTATAGCGGGGTCCTGTAATACAATTGTTTCTTTTAAAAATAAATGTAACATCATTTTCGACTTCAACGACCCCACACAGGACATTAGAGGAAAATAAATCAAAAGAATCACCCTACAAGGACTGATCCAGTTTATTGTCAGTGATTTATTCAACTATACTGATGAATGTACAGCCATGTGATTTCCCGACCCCCCTCCTGTGAATCCAGTGGGTGAGTTGTTCGATGCAGATGAAGATGAACCGGTCTCAGATGCACTCCATCTAGGAATTCTTTTTGCGCTTCGTCAGGTGGCTCAGCAGTACATGTATCACGATTTTACTTTACGTATCTTGGAAATTCGACGAAATTACACAGTGAAGACCCAAGGGAACGAGACTGCTTAAAGACAACATTGCATAGAATGTACGGCAAATTCTTAAGTTTGACATCTTTCATTAGAAAATACATCAATAATGTGTTTTTATAATCCACTTATGACACCCTGGGATTCAATGGTATCGGAGAACTTTTCGGAGATTTTGGGCTTGATCAATGGTTTTGCTTTACCTTTAGAGGATGAGCACAAAACATTGCTCATTAGAGTCCTTCTAACATTGTATAGAGTCATATATTGGTCTTTATACCACCCACAATTGGCCTCTTGCATTGTGCAATCCTTGGAGAAGGTTCCTTCTTTGACAGAAGATATTATCATGGGTGTTTTGAAGTTATGGATCCATGTGAATTTGTCAAGGTGCAAATCCCATTGTTTGCACAGCTACTGAAATGTATTGCAACGTCTCATTTCCAAGTGAGTGAACAAGTGTTGTGTTTCTGGCAAAATGAGTATTTCTTGACGTTAGTGACGGCAAATACAGAGATGGTGATTCCGGTGATATTTGCGTCATTATACGAACTAACAAATGCTACTCACCCGGGAGTTGCAAGCGGAAAACTCACGCGGAACACTCAAGCAGAAACCACTAAAGAGTCATGAATTCATTATAGACAAGAACGGTAACTTAATTGACGCCAGGTTGATAATGAACAATCATCTGGACGTCAAAAATGGCAATGGTATTCCAGGATTTGTTGAGGACGCAAAGATGATTCACGATATGATAGACGAAGAGTATTATAATTCTTTCTCGAAGCCGCAGCATAGTATGGATATGGAAGAGTTTAGTCATATTTCGCCCCACAATCTGGCCACATCAAACTGGAACAAAAGCATTCATCGATTTGCATTTGGCATTGAATGGTTTCATGGACCATAACCCAATATAGTTCCACCACTGCACAATGTTGTACCACCAGTCGGTAGAAGAGCAAACACTAAGAAAAACAAGAAGGAAGCAAGGCTGGCAAATGGTTGACGGGTATACAAAAAGGCAAGAAGGTGACCCAATCAAGGCCTTTAAACGAATAGCGTGTGGATGCTCACTAAGCGGACGCGAGAGAACCAATACTAGAGAAAAGCAATCGTTAAAAAGCTTGGAACGGCTCGGGTGGCGCTGTTGACAATTCCGAAGGGTTTTGAGAAGAGGGGGTCCTCTCAATAACGAGTCATGTTCGGGAAAGCCACGGAGTTTCCGCCCGTAAAACAGCAAGAGAGAGAGTCAGGCTGCCAAGAATGTGAGAAGTTTATCCAATTTTGACGATTGGAAAAAGGTGCTCGTTAGAACCCGAGGGCGACACTTCTAAGCCTTTAAAGACTGAGGATACGCAAGGGAGGTTATACTATACCATCTGTGAGGAAGAAAACAGCTGTGCCTGGTGATGTGGATGTACAAGTACAACGGATTGTGTGATGTGCAAGTACAATGGATTTTGTGATGTACGAGTACAACGGATTGTGTGATGTATAAATGACCGAAACCGTTTTTCGTGAGTCGCGTGAATAACCAACAAGGATCCTCTCGACTGTTGCCATTCACTGATCAATCCTGAACTTTTTGAAGTAAAGAGTAAATCGATGCAGCCACAAGTTTGACTGACTCCTCTTCGTTTTCGCCCTCCACGTGGAAATCTTTATAGATCTTGACAACACCATCCGAAGAACCGTCAAAATTAGCGGGACATCATCCTCATTTAAAAACTTCAAATCAGTTATTTTGGTTCCGAAAGGGTTTCCATTTGAAAACTTGTGTAAGACATGATTGCTCTCCCAATCCCAGACTGTCACCGTATCCTTTTCATCCGTTGAGACTAGCAATTTCTCAAATTGCATAAATTCAATCAATTTCGCTTGTGTCTTATTACTGAGAATGGTTAAATTCCGGTTCCAATCTCCACGAAGAGCCATCTTTTTCTGGAGCTGGGTTTCTTGGATTGTTTCTTCATTTCGATTTCTTCGCCACAACCTCCTAACGTATTCCCCTGAACCTGGTTCATCTATTTCGGGTTTTGACATTTGAGGTTCTCGAAGAAGTGGAGGTGGTGGTGCCACTACCGAACTTTGACCACGTTGGCCATGCTGGTGGAGGTGGTGGGACTGCTTGAGTGGGCACTGCTAGTGGCGCTGGAGGAGTAGGCCAAACTGGAGTAGGCCAAGCAGTAGGCCAAGCAGTAGGCCACACAGACGATACGAATACCATAATTATTTGGAACATTTCAAACATTATTTAATACAATTCTATCAGAGGTACTGAGGATAAATTAACCCCAACCGCGAGGGACTTTTTTTGTTCAACCTGTCATAAACCATCTTACTTCTTGGTCACTACATCAGTTTTTAATAAGTAATCTGTGTGACCGATTCGCCCAACCCTCAGTTGGCCGATACGTGCGCACGCGTCTTGCCCACATACATCTGCCAAGGCGACTGCGCTATTATATCCCCTCATGTTTCGTGGTCTAACCGGCATTCCTCTGTCCGCCAGCTACTCTATTGTTTTCCGAGTAGGCCGTGCGTAGTTGTATGGTACCCGCCCTTCCTCCTTCTGGATAAACGGGAAAAGCATGTATTACCTACAATAATGAACGACTTACCTATTATTGAATTACCGTTACTGGATTTACCTATGACCGAGCTACCAATTCCCGGACTTTTAGCTGACAATCTGAGACGTTTGCTATCAGCATGAGAGCTAATCCAGGTTCCGTTCTTGCCATTCAGGGAGGTCCCGGTTTTCCAAATAATCAAGCGAAAATATTGTTGAATCTGCATCTTTTTTCTTCATCTTAGTAATATCTAAGCCAAAGGATACTTTGAAAATCTGCTCCAGAGATTGCTCTTCTTCCATTGTATCGAAAAGAAATTTTGTCAAAACCATTAAAATAAATTGTTCTTCATGGGGATATTGGCGACCCCACTGAAACAGGCATGTGGGCTGAGTTGCTTCTCAAATAATTATCCACGCCTGAGATGAAAATGTGAAGGTATTATGGGCGTGTAGATGCAGCATGGTCAATGAGGTGAATACAGTAGTACCTGTGTAAGCCGGACATATTATAAGCCGGAACCTCTTTTTTACGGAACGCCGCACGATTTTAGTTTTTCTTGACCATAGTTAACACTCTTAAGTATGGGGGAAAACCCTCGTTTATATGGATACGTGGTTTCTCTAGAAGGCGGATTTTTGGAAACCTAAAGAGGTTTTGTTTTTTGTTTTTTTTTTGAATTTCAGGACGAAAAGTTGCCCTAATAACACCCGAGACACGCTGTGTTGCCCCAAAAACACGAAAAAAGCCAGCAGACCCGTCACCGATTATTTCCGTATGAAAGTCGTAAGTTTCTCGTGATTTTTGGAAATTTGGAGCCAACGCGCACCTCCATTGCTGGCACCATGGGAAACGCCAAGCAACCGCTCCCTTGAATTGACTGATTTTGATACCATTGAAATAGATCTGGACGATGAAAATACGCTGGATGAACAGGATTCTACGCAGTTGCTGCTCATTGGTTTAGATGAAGACCCCATGACTATGCTGCTTGATTGTCTGGATGAAGAGGTCTTACGAATGTGACAAGAACACATCCTAACTTTTTCAACTAGAAAATTTAATTATTTCTACATTATTTAGACGACTACTCTTAAATCATACAACCGTGTATCAATCGAAATTGAAACCAAGCAAGCATAACTATACTTAATATTTCCTAATTAAGAAGGAGGTTTGTTTATATGCAAGAAAAACCTGGTTAACGTCATAAGCCGGACAAATTTCGTGCAAGAAATAAATCCGGCTTACAGAGGTACTGTATGAAATGACCAAGGTGCATTTACTGTATAACTGGTGTGTATATGGTTGCCGTTCTGCGAATCTTTGCAGCAAGGTACGTTACAACAGCAAAAGCAAAAACAAAACCCCCCGCCCCCCAAAATCAAAACCAAACCCAGAAAAAGTCGTCTTTTTTTCGTCAACCTTAACGCGAATGGAACGTGAAGCGAAGTTTAGTATTTCATGTGGAGGAAACGGCGGAAAAGTTGCGTTCTAATTGGTTCTAATCTCCGGTGGAATTTCTAATCTCCGGTGGAATTACTAATCTCTGCAACATGCTCACTACACGCACTGTATGGTGACGATACGGGGGTGAATATCAAATGACCAAGGTTTAAGCAATTGCTGCATATAGAGGTGTCGTGCTACGAACCTTTGCAGCAAGGCACGTTACATAAGCAAATTCAAAAGCAAAAAACAAACGCAAAAACAAAGCAAAAACAAAGCAAAAAAAAAAGAAATCAAAACCAAAACCAAAATCAAAAATCAAAATCAAAAGCAAAATCAAAAAGAGTCGTCTTTTCTTCGTTGAACTGAATGCGAATGGAATGCCAAACGCGAATTTTTGGGTCCCATGTGGAGGAAAACCCGAAAAGTTGCGTCTTAAAAGTTGGTGGAATTAAAAATCTCCACGATACGGCAACAACCAAAGATACCGTTCTATAGCAAAGCCCCGTCCGTATTTTGCTGTAAGGACTAAAAATAACCACCACCCCTAAAAGAATAGCAACTAAATGTCTCCATATGCGGGTGGAAACCATAAGCAAAGATCACAAGTGGCTTGATTATTAATCACCAACCTTCTCATCACGTAATCCGGGTTTGTCCTCGGAGTTATCTCCATTAATTTTGGCCGCATGCAGGTACGCAGCAACTGTGGATTCGCCATCTCCGTAGGTCACTATACCCATCTCCGGCTACAAATAGATGGGTTTCCCCGGGAGATTGGCAAACTTTTCTTTTCAAATCACTAAATAAACATTATCTCTGAAACATGGCCAATTCT
>JAJMAK010000397.1:0-14424 GCA_030572615.1 Metschnikowia lachancei | reverse complement strand
AAAAAAAAAAATACCACGGGAGAACACGGTTTTAGCATCCTGTTCATGTTTCAGCATTATAGAAAAGCACAGCGAATTCCCTAATGAGCAACAGTGAATGAAATTTGATATTCGTGCCAACTTTTTGGGAGCCATCGTATTACTAGACCATGTCTCTCAATTAAAAACACGGAGAAGGCCAATAAAGGTACTTTATGGTGAGCTCGCATACTAATTTTATTATCCATCAGATTGTAATTTTGTGCCATGGAACCCGCAAATGGTGATAACTTACGTGGAATCGATTCTTAAAATTACATTTATAGAATCAACTTGGACAAGTTTAAGTTTTATCAATCGAGCATCGAGTGACAGGTAAATGCGGATTGAATCCCCCACTCGCCAAGGCCCAGATGTGGCCCTAGTTGTTCCCAAAGTCAAGATCGACCTCGAAGTTTTTTCTGGTCATGTTGGCTATACCTACAAGACATGCTTTTTTTTTTTTTTTGTTTCGGCCTTAGGGCACATTTCCTTAACGATCTTCCTGGTGAAGGAAAACCTTTCTCTTGATCCCCAAAAGCTCAGAAGGCTTTCGAAGATCTAAGGTCTTTTTTTTTTAAAGAAACAATTGTATTACAGGACGCCGCTATAAGAACGACACAAAAACTATAAAAAAATAGAGAAAAGCCTGAAAACACATCTGGATAGAGTACGGATTAATGAAGTTATCCAGCTCTCCCGAGCCCTATACCTTCCTTCTTACTCTAGCCGCTCTGTAGATTACGTCACCCTTCCAATATTATAATGGTTCGAATGATGTAATTTATTCATGAAACTTATTGATATTACTGTAAGTAAATGAAATACTTCCATCAAGTAGACGAGAGTTTTGCAAAAGTTCAAGGGTGCTCAAGAAAAATAAGAACCAAGGATGAGATATAATTTCAGAGATTCAAATCGTTTTACATGGAGCCATTGTATCAAAATAGGGAATTTTTTAAAAGCAAAGAAAAAAAACTCAGAATATAAAAAAAAATGCTTTTAAAAAAAAGAAGGGGCATACTGGGAATTGAACCCAGGGCCTCTCGCATATTTGCTCTTGCTTAATGAATAAGCTAAGGACCCAAAGCGAGAATCATACCACTAGACCACACGCCCTTTCTTATTGGTTGGAACTTTGTATTGAATTAAACCCAACAAAGCGACCAGATTAAGATTATTTTTGTGAAGTGACGTCGTTTTTGTAGTGGCCTCCTGTAATACAATTGTTTCTTTAAAAAAAAGTAGAAAAAAAAAATAAATGTTTTTTTTTTTATCTTCAGAGTTTTGATTTTATACGTTCAGCAACGGCGTCCCTCAAACAGATGTATTAAGAGAAAAAATTTAAAAATATTTGGTCAATTAGGTGTTTATGGAAGAATTCGTAAAAGAATTCGTTAAGGCCATATTTAGAAAGAAATGTCAATGAGAAAGGGTTGGAAATATTCAGCATGAAACAATCCGTTTTACTCTGCAGTTCCTGCCGGCTCGAACATTTTGTGCCGTGCACGCCTCGCGACGTTTTTGAGCAGTCAATCAAGTCACACTTATCAACCCCTCTACGTATCTAGCCTGATTCACTTGCCTTCGACTGACCCCACTCATCGATATCAAAAAGAGCTAAGATTGCTTAGAAGAAAACTTTAGCCATCTTTGAGATTTCTAATACTATTCCCTAAAAGTCACTACTGTGCTGGTCCCATTCGGTTGTTTTCGGGCTGTCTCCTCTCTTGTGGCCCCTTGAAGTTTGAAGGAATTACCAACCAGAAATTTAAAACGGGAAATATCAAACTAGAGCAGTGTAAATTCCCCGTGTTACCTCAAAAGCTTCAGATAGTAAGTACTGTTATTGACTTTTTTTTTTTTTTTTGGAGTTTGATTATCATTTATTGGATATTCTTCAATCCTTTGCACGTTTCAAAACTAGAAAACATCCTTTGAAAAAGAAATGGGTATCTGTTTCAGCTGCTTGTCTTCCAAGAATGGCGATAGTAAGTACCCACCCCTTCTATTAGCCGAGAATGAACGCGAAGCAATATCCGCTCTCTTGCAATATTTGGAGAACAGGTCTGACGTCGACTTCTTCAGTAATGGTCCTTTGAGATCTTTGCTGACTTTGGTTTATTCCGAAAACATTGATCTTCAGAGAAGTGCAGCTTTAGCTTTTGCAGAAATTACGGAAAAGGATGTACGCGAGGTGAACAGAGATGTGTTGGAGCCCATATTGATTCTCTTACAGTCTAATGATACCGAAGTGCAAAGAGCAGCATGTGGTGCATTGGGAAATTTGGCTGTAAATAACGAGAACAAAACACTTATTTCCGAAATGGGGGGCATTGAACCCCTCATTAGACAAATGATGTCATCCAATATCGAGGTCCAATGCAACGCGGTCGGATGCATCACAAATTTGGCTACACAAGATGAGAATAAATCCAGGATCGCCAAAAGTGGAGCTTTAATTCCTTTGACCAAATTGGCAAAATCCAAAGACATCCGCGTTCAAAGAAATGCTACTGGTGCCTTGTTGAACATGACTCATTCTTTTGAAAACAGACAAGAGTTGGTCAACGCAGGCGCTGTTCCAGTTCTAGTTTCCTTGTTGTCCAGTGATGATGCCGATGTACAGTATTACTGTACTACGGCTCTATCCAATATTGCTGTTGATGATCAGAATCGTAAAAAATTGGCAGCTACAGAGCCAAAGTTAGTTGGTCAGTTGGTCAGTTTAATGGACTCCCCTTCCCCGAGGGTCCAGTGCCAGGCTACACTTGCATTGAGGAACTTGGCTTCAGATTCAGGTTATCAAGTGGATATTGTGAGAGCGGGTGGCCTACCTTATTTAGTTCAGCTTTTGACCTGCAACCACCAACCACTTGTGTTAGCTGCTGTGGCTTGCATCAGGAACATCTCTATACATCCTTTGAATGAAGCATTGATAATCGAAGCAGGTTTCTTGAAACCATTGGTTGCTTTATTGGATTACAATGATCTGGAAGAAATTCAATGTCATGCAATTTCAACATTGAGAAATTTGGCAGCATCCAGTGAAAGAAACAGATTGGCACTTTTGAATGCCAGTGCAGTTGAAAAATGCAAAGATTTGGTGTTGAAAGCTCCTATATCAGTACAGCTGGAGATATCAGCATGTTTCGCTATATTGGCATTAGCTGACGATCTTAAGCCCAAACTTTATGAAAGTCATATCATTGATGTTTTGATTCCCTTGACATTCAGTGAAAATGGTGAAGTGTGTGGAAATTCTGCTGCTGCATTAGCCAACTTGTGCTCTCGTGTCTCTAATGATCACGAGGAATATATTCTTGGTAATTGGACTCAACCAAGCGAAGGTATTTACGGTTTCTTAATCAGATTCTTGCGCAGCGGTAATGCAACTTTTGAGCACATTGCCTTGTGGACAATTTTGCAGTTGTTGGAGTCTAATAACAACGAGATACAGGCCTTGATTAAAGAAAATGAGACAATCTTGTCCGGGATCAAGAGCTTAAGCGAGAGTCAACAAAGCAACAATATCACCAGTAATACCGAGCCGAGCGAGTATGACGACCCCATGGTGGAGTTGTTCAACTTAACTCAACAAATTTTGCAAATTCTAGGCTAAGAAATCAGAAATTTATACGTAATGAATAAAGTATAGATAAAGTTAAACATGGTATTTACCATTAAACTCACATACATATCTATATACGTACGTGCATATGTATAATCATTATTTATACACCGTATCAAAAAAAAAAAAAAAGCAAATATATAAATAATTAAACAAAACCAAGGGAAGCTTAGGCAAGCATTGGGGAGTTAGCATGTTTCACGTTTGTGCCTTCTCCGTCATCCTTAATAGTTTCGTTCAGCCGGTTTACATGCACAGGTTCAAGCGATAGCTTTTGCATGTTACAGCTCATAATTTTGTCAATTTCTGAGCTTTTTGAATCTTCCTTCGGCTGTTTAGTCGCCAATTCTGAACTTTCTGAGCCTTCATTTTGATTTTCAATTTTCTTCAAGGCAATCTCGACCGGAATATTCTCCATATTATCTTTGCCCGCTTTGATAATGGAAAGTTCATGCTCCTTCTCTAAGATTTTTAACTCCTCACTAATTTCTTCTTCATTCCATTGAGAAGAACCACCAATGGCTTCGGATATCTCATCTGTAAGTGCCACCTGATCATCTAACTCAGCAGATAAATCTTCTAAGCTAACCAATGAGACTCGTTGGTTGAAGGACGAAAGCACCGATTTTGCAGATTTCAAAGAGTCATAGACGGCTTCGTTAGTTCTTGCCTCATCAATTTTGTTTAAAATAAAAGTCAACTTATTTAAAGCAGATAATTCCAGATCAAGACTTTTTGTAAGTTGCGCCTTCTTTCTTAACACACTTTTCAAGCGATGATCGGGTGCGTTTATGGAAAGCAAGTGTTTAAGCCGCTCCGGGATATCCTGGTCGATAGTTCCCTCCAAAATAGCCAGATGATTCTCTATATCACCAATGATTTTCTTCAATTGTATTATTTCTTTGTCTTCTGGGGTGATTAATTTTTCCTTTCCCACTTTAATAAAGTAACTGAATAAGGTTCTATCGGGCCCACGGATGCGTTGAACTCCCAAACTTCCTGCGTCGCGAGATAGATAAGTAAGGATCGCCTCTATGTCTATATATGATAGGTTTTGGTCAATTTCCTTCAATAAGTCATGGAACATTTGGAAATTGAGTAGCCGGGCCAGATAGGAGCCTTGTTTATCAACTTTTTTCTCCAAACATGCGAGGATTTCTAAAGCGCGTGTAGTCAATGTTGGCATATGCAAATAAAAATCACAAGGGGTTTCTCCTGTTGTCTTTGGTGAATAAAAAGACAAGTTCAAAGATGTAAATATCTTCAGCCAAAGCTTTCGAGGAGAGAATAAGTCGACATACAGAGATAGTTGTGTGAAGCCTTCTTTATATATTGACCACGGCACGAGCACCCGTTTCTCAATAAGAATGCTTATTACCAATGCCAAAGATCTAGGCTGACCATATTGAGGGCTTGATAAAGTGTTTGAGAGCGTGTTTGCGGGTAAGGCGATGGTGGAGTGGAACGTATGAATGCGTAGGCACTGTAGTAGCAAAGCATCCCAAGCAGCAACATTGGCTTCGTAGCCTTCCGGATTGATGTCTTTGAGGCGCGAGAAGTCGGAAAATAATGAAGCAAGTCGCGAGTCTTTAAAGGAAGGAACTTGAGTAAAAACCTTGTTCATAATTACGCTTCTTCAATGGAGGTAAATGTGGGGTGGAAAGTTTTGGCCGCTTCAGGTGAAGTGTCACGCGGTACGATAAGGCAGATAACTGAGATGAGATCGCAATCATCATAAAATGGGAATCGAGACAGCTCGGTACAATTCATTGCTATGAGTTCTTTTTGAAGCAAATTTTAAGTGATATAAATGATTGATATTTCATAGCTCGCTGTTGATTATGGCCAAAGTGAATTGACACATTTCAAGAAAGTTACATTCCTCATCATACTAATTTAAAAATCATCTATTCTATATAAGAGTGCCCAAAAGTCTCCAAATTCGCAACAAAATACCTTTTATAACCCAAATTCATCTAACATGCTCATCTATATTCAATTTATGTAGCAGAAGCTCAACCTGGTCCCGTAATAAATCCACTACATCTAGAATAGCGGTAGAAGCAGGGGAATCTGCGTGTTCATCGAAAAAAGAAACTCCCAGGTCGCAAGCTTGTCCTATGCGTGGATCAAGAGGGACTGAGCCCAAAAATGGG
This sequence comes from Metschnikowia lachancei, assembly GCA_030572615.1. Classification (NCBI taxonomy): domain Eukaryota; kingdom Fungi; phylum Ascomycota; class Pichiomycetes; order Serinales; family Metschnikowiaceae; genus Metschnikowia; species Metschnikowia lachancei. Next base: position 8,619 of record JAJMAK010000397.1, on the reverse strand, counting down.
ATGTTCATATCACGACATAGCTGTTCACCCCCTCCTGTTGTGGGTTTGAATATAAATGACTCCCCTTGGCAACTTGGGCAAACAAATCCTGACATGTTTTCAACGAGCCCCAATACTTTAATACCTGCCTTGCGGCAAAAATCAATCTCTTTTCTCACATCCAAAAGAGCAACTTCTTGCGGGGTGGTCACTATAAGTGCACCATCAATACCGGCATCTTTCATATATGTACTAACAGACAAATGTTCATCAGAAGTTCCTGGTGGCGTGTCCACAATCAAGTAATCTAGATATTCACCCCAGTTTACATCCTTTAAAAACTGCTTGATGAGTCCATTTTTCTTGGCACCCCTCCAAATAATTGCTGAGTCTGGATCTGGTAGCATGAAAGAAATTGACATGAGACCCAAATTATCTGCTGCATACACAGGAGACCACCCTGAATTCGACTGGTGTATCGTCTCTCCCTCAGAACCAAGCATTCTAGGCAATGATGGACCACAAATGTCCAAGTCCATTGCACCGATTTCGAGATTTTCGTCTGCTGCCAAAGCCCAAGCGAGCATTGATGTAAATGTTGACTTTCCAACACCACCTTTACCCGATAACACTAGAATCTTATGCCGAATGTTTTTAAGCTTCTCAGTTATTACCTCCATGTCCAAATCGGGACCTTTCGGTAGTGACTCACAAATGTTTTGATTTGGACAACCAGCGCATGCATCCCCTTTACCAGCCTCTTCAGATTCTGGTCCTGGACAATGTTCTGGTTCTGGCGCCTTTAAATCTGCTGATGGCGGCATGTCGATTTGGCTTGGAATATCACGCTTTATGCTTGTGCTATTTTTTTTTTATTATTGCGGATATTTAAGGATATTTCCGGTAATTATATGAAGATTCCTTCGATTTGTATGAAAAGAGAGTTGTGTAACAATATATTAATAATGCAGATTCAAACTTCTTGATGACTAACGAAGACTGCTCGATTTCTCATCATCTGTAATCGCCTCGGTGCACGGATTTCCGCTTTACTCAAATCCCAAGAGACATGAGCCGCGATTTTAGATAATTTCTTTCGTTTTCTCCCAATTTCAATGCAAGTATTTTCTGAGATAAATCAGACACGCTTTCGCGGTGTTCAATGGCTATGTCCCCAATTCTCTTGGCAGCAATTCTCGATGATACAGTCAGTGTGAAGGATCCGTTCGTTTGTATGTTAGCCGCATTCACAAGAAGGAAGTCAATTTCCGTACCCTCAATCGTAGTTTGAACATCTTGTTCCTCAAGAATTTTGAAATACTTTTCATAGAATCCTGCTCCTTGATTCCACCTGGAAATGATGCTACCCCTTTCAGGAAAGCTAACGATGATTGCTCTTAGTCTCGTTATTAAAGTAGAGTCCTCTTCAATAACAGCAGCAGGCCCAAGCTCGTCACAAACTATTTCATGCGCTTCGTCCCATAAACCCGCAACCACCAATGCTTCTCCGCTTCCCCACATATCACCTTTACGACGTTTATCAATCGCGTATGCCTCATAAAGTAATTCGTGAGGTACTTGAAGCACATTAATAAGAAAATGTTCTTGCTCAGTTCCCCTCTCAACTATTTCAGCAATATTTTCTATGACAACATTTCTGATTTTCGTTTTCGCTAGGGCATCATCTGTCATAGAAGAGTAGACATAGATCGCCTCTTTCCATAAATTCGCTTTTTCAAGTTGAGAACCATAAGAAAGTCCAACAGAATTTCGAATGGGGACAAAATGTTCACTTCTGTCCGTGTTTGACAAAATTTGAACAATGAGCCACTTAAGTTGGTTGCTTAATTGAGATGTCAGAATTTGGCGGCCAACTTCCTCAATTTTGTTTGCTTGCAAAGACGAGTAGATTTTCAAAATTTCGCTTAAGTGGCACAGGTCCGTTTTTTCGGCAAATTCGGCAAAGATCGTTTCGATACTTTCAGCAGGGTTTCCATAAAGAATATAGATGCTTAATAAAATTCTAACAGGGAGCTCAGAATGGAAAGACTTGAAGTCTCCTGCTAAGATTCTGAAGATTTTCACTATGACTTCAGGCACAAAATCTAGTTCGTTGAAATCATCCCATGCCTGTAGCTGGTTGCGGGAAATGCTTCTGACAGTGGGGTCATTGGAGTCAATAAGAGTCAACAACGAGGCAAGATGTAAGTTGTTCGATCTCGTAGCAAGACCAATAGCAAATTTCAAATCTCCCGAACAAACTGACGTGAAAATATGTTGTAAAGGATCAGCCTCGTCAATAGTAGAAAATATTCTATTATGCGCTTTAAGCCAAGCTGCAAGTCTATCTCTCGTTTCAAGAGTCTCGAGTCTGCTCACAAGGGCAGCATTACCAAAATCAACACTCAGGTATTTGGCCAATGTACCAATATTAGGCTTGTCGAAGAGAATAGACGCAAGTTTCAAAATATCCGAGTCCGAACCCTCATTGAAAATCACGGAAACAGTCGCAAAAGATAAAGGTTTTGTTAACAGAGCACCAGGATAGCCATTTCCTCTTTTTTTAATATCTGATTTAAGAAGAATACCCCTGAAGGCTTCAATTGTGGAAGTCGGGTCGAATGGCACTCCGTTCTTAATAAGTTGAGGTTCCTGCGAAATCTTCTTTGGAGTGGATGCTTGCTCGATAACATTACGATCCTTACTTGTTCCAGAAAACAAAATATCATTGATTGAGTTCAACGCCAGTTGCAGATCCCTCGATGCTGCAGCAAAAGGTGCTAATGCTGAGTCGACATTGTTTGCGAGCTCAAGCTGCAAAAGCCAATTTTTTGACACCGGCAAGCTTGTTTGGCAATCAAAATGAGTAAAGACTGCCTCGTCGTTAATATTCGGTTCATACGCCTTTTCATCCACAAGTTCATTCATGTCTGCATCTAGTGGCATATCATTGACAATCTGCTTGAGGTAATCGTAGTTTCTCACCTCGCCTGGGAATAGAAGGTCATCGAGCAAGGGCTCCTCGTGTACCTTACCAATAGATTCATCGTCAGAATCATCTGTTATATCACTCGCATTTGTCGCAAGCGCGTGTGCGAATTTCTCTTCCTTGAATGCATTGACTTCCTGGTTGATTTCATTCTTTACCAGGTTTTGTTTTACACTTAAGGCACCCCCATCAATTCTTGCGGTTGTATCAAACTCCCAGCCACCTGGAATTCCTCGCGTTTGTCTTTCTAGTTTTTGTCGCTTCAACTCATTTTGGTAACTCTCATTCTCATATAACCGGGAGTAGATAATCGAGGCTTCCAGCTCTTCATTATCTTGTTTTTTTTTCAAGTTTCTTAAGCGGGCCATATCCTCAGTTTCATCACCCTCAGTTTCACTATCATCGATAAGACCCCAAACACTAAAGTGCTTCACATTGAAGGTCCAATTGAAGGTTATGGGGTCATAAGTCACAAAACTCATCCCTGTCATGTTTTGCAACCGCTTAATGTGCTCTTCAATGGTGCGTTGTTTAGGGGGTACCCTTAAGGTTATGGTGGCTGGAACATTGAGTTCGCACCCCATCTCGGGAGAGACAAGACCATCGTCATCATAAACACGAACAACAGAGTCCTGAAATTTGATAATTCTGCCGAACAATTCTTTGCCAACAGAATTCAAATCGTAATCACATTTCTCAAAGATAGCAGAAATGTCCACGGGATAGATGTATGAAATTTGGCCATGACCGATGCGGCCAATTATGAAATTTTCAATTTCACTGAGCATAAGGGGCGTCATCATAGAAAGCTCTTCAAGAGATGGGGAGCAGAAATAGCCATTATTGTGCCGGTATTTGTCAGTATCTTCCGATGAAGGAGACTTACTATCGGGTTTAGCCTCTGTCGAAATACTGTCAGATTTTCTCGTTTTTGCAAACTTTACAGGACGCTGGTCTCTGGATTCATCGTCACTGCTACAATCAACTTCGAATCCACGGGAATCAGCTGGCAGAATAATAGTGCGTTTGCGTTTAGCCCTGAAAACCTTTTCTGCATCTATCAAGTGAAATTTCGAAGGGTTTGACTTAATAACCAACTTTCTGAAATCACCAGCGTGTTTTGGGCCAAAGTATAGACCATGCGTGCCGTCCCCACCATCGATTCTCTTCAGTTTCGACTTCTCAGATGCAGGGATATCATCGACATGGTTTTGTTGAGTAAACACACCACTGAGTTTTGAATTATTTGGGGTTGGGTTTGATTTGGAAGTTCCACGAAAAATATTGAACGTCTTCGCCAAACGGGATACAAGAGATGGTTTTTCAGCCCTCAGCACATGCGATGAGGCAGAAGCCAGTCTCTTCTTAGAAGTCTGTGTTTTGCTAAATAAGGAAGTGGTAATGGACGGAGGCATGGTTTGCTCAGTTTTGGCGATACTCTTAAGCACTGAATTATGACCATAAGGGTTCTCAGATCCAACAGAATTTGTGATAGAGTCATTATTTTGTGTAGTTGAAGCACCAAATAAGCCACCTGTTCCAGTCAACGACTTGGCCCCAAAGATACCACCCAGGGATGTATTCGAGTTTCCAAAAAGACCCGAGGATTGAGTTATTGGGCCACTAACAGAGTTCCCAAACAGAGTTCCTAGATTATTGCTTGAAGGTGCGAATGTTCCGGGATTAACTTGGGAAGATGAATTGCCAAATAAATTCGTAGATTGATTACCACTTTGAGCATTTGTCTGGGAGGAAGGAGCACCAAAGTTTCCCACAGTACGTTTTGCTGGGTTTGAATCACCAAAAAGACTACCCTGTTGCGTCTTATTTGTATTTGAATTTCCAAATATACCCCCTGATTGAGTGGCAGTGCTGGTGTTGCTATTACCAAATAGTTGCCCATTAGGGCCGGTGTTTCCACTACCAATAGTGTTGCTTGTTTGATTGCTATTGGTAATTCCAGTATTTGAAGAATTTCCAAAGAGTCCTCCGCTCTGTCGATTGTCGCTACTGTTACCAAAAAGTCCAGACAGAGTACCGGCGCTACCTAAGCCACCATTAAGTGACGACGATGTACCTGAGAATGGTGGAACACCAAAACCGGTTGCCAGTGATTTGTTTCCAAACAAGCCACCGGAGGTCGAAGGTGTTGAATTGGGGTTCGAACCAAATTGGAAGGAAGAGTTTGTATTTGAAGGGCCTAAAGGACCATTGGCAGATGGATTGACCTGGGATAGACCACCCAGATTGCCGGTATTACCAAATCCTGAAGATGTGCTCCAACTAGATCCCGTGTTCATTAGATTGGTATTTGGTTCTCAATGAAGTCGAGAAGAACTACTCTTGAAGAAAACAACCAACACTAGGAAAAAAACATCTATATACAGTATAACAATATTTTGGTTTATATGCACGCACAAATCCATAGGGACAGCTGCCGTTGGCTTGGGCCCTGTCATGATAGAGAAGACTTAAAACTGAATTTTTTGATTACGGCAGGTCTAAAAATTGTTGAGATTATGGTTGATTGCGACCTAATTTTATAATTTTGGATATCAATTTTGAAATTACAGATAAGAAGTTATTTTGTGGACATTTTTTTATGCCACGGGAGCACCAAATAGACTCAGGATGTGATCAGGATTCGTAAGAATATTTTCATTAGTAAAAAATTCACCATTGGACAGCTGCACCCTTGTGAAGTTAAAAAGTAACAAATTCGACTTAATCAGAAGTTAGCTCTAGCTTCATGAAACCTTCAGCACAAAACCAAAACTTATCGAATTTCCTCAAGTGCGGTTTGACACTATACACAGCATTGGAGATACCAATATCCACCACATAGTGCAGTATGTCGTCACCGAGCGAGCCATTATTATAAGCATGGAGTAACCCACTGATCGGAAGGCCCAAAGAGGCAATGAACTGGCTATTAATCCTTAGCAGCGGGTCGGAGACGGTTCCAGAACCACCGTCAATTCCTGAAGCAATGTCAAGTGACAACACTTGAAATTTCTGTCCAGGTTCATTAGTCCAGCGAACCACTTGTCTAAGCATTTCCATACTTTCTGTTGTATAGAAGAGATCAGACAATTGGCTTGCAAATCCTTGCAAGGAGTCGACCACAAGCTCCACTGGAGTATCAAGCTGGTTATTCAATATATCCAAGAGCTCAGAAAATTCTGTGCTCACAACTTTACCTCCACACTTCTCAAAAAGATGGCATTGGTGAAGTGTATCAGACTCAACTATCTCCTCATTTATCACATAGGCTAAAACTCTCACACCATGGTTAGATAAGTGTCTCCCAAGTGCAAATGCCCTGCTGCTACAATGTCCACTACCAATCAATAGCAAAACCAAAGGTGGTAAGTTATGATTTTTGCGGTTACTCAAACGCACTGATCCACCGAGAATTTTTGACACAATTAAGTTGTAGAGATTCAACGCACTGATTTCTGCTGATGTCTTGATGTCAATTCCAAAAGTTTCCTGTGCGATTCTCTCAATTTCCAAGAGTTGTACTGGAGAGGCAAGAGGAACCGAAGATGAGCCGTCTTCAAACGTGAACTTATACACTTGCGTTTCGCGATTGGCTTGATTATTACCGGAATGAATCCCGCTAACAGTGGCCGGCAGAGAAAGCCTCTGTGAAGAGCCTATACTGTTCCAGTTATCCTTCTTATCCTTTGCAAGAACCATTTCATCATTGTCGTATTTGTCCTGAGCCTTCTTTGATTTTTTGTCAATTTTATTGTGTCCCACTAGCCTATCTTGGGAGCTAACATTGTCGTTTCTTTGGAAATCTGCAAATACAGACTTTTTGTCAAACATTGCTAAGTTGGCAGCAAAATCAAAGTCCTCCGAGCCTTTGATATCTTGCACGTCCGACCCCCAATCTGGATTTTTCTTTGGTAACTTGGGCGTGCCGCTTCGAGAGTTTGCTCCGGATACCGGGAGAATTGCATCCTCCAAGTGTGATAAGGTTGGTACTGGTTTCTTCTTCTGTTTACAGTCCGCTGGTAATTGAACAACTTTTAAGTCCTTGACCAAGGTATTCTCTATAACTCTGTTTCCCAAAGAAATTTGCGAACCATCCACATGGGTGACAAAGCCTTGGGTCTTTGTGCCATCTTTGAGGTGAAGCACTACTTTGTAATCGATGAACTCCGCCATATCAAGCGCGGACGAAGGTCGAAATTGTTATAGAAGAAGTAGGACTGCGGTGTGGGTTCAAAATGGATAGCGTTGAACAGAAGAGTGCATTGTAGCATCGGTTGTGTTGTCTGCAGAGACCACGCATTCCAGAGGATTGCTGGAGCCATAAGGAGCGAAGGTGCGAACTGAGCGATAACTAATGAAACAATAGCTATTGATGGTGCCCCTTCAAAATAAGGCTCTAATAATTTCTAAGTAATTTTACCAAGTTCGAGGATTTCTCTCTTAATATAATTAATTTAATAGCAGGTATAAAACCTATCATGTACTATTTAATCACAGGCTGGTGTATCAATTGAAGGTTGCCTTAACGAGTGAGTCGTGCTTAGGAAGAAGCCAGAAAACGATACGGCCTTAGGCCTTGGAGATTTGTGTTATTGTTAATTTTTACATTGGACTGATTTTTTTTTTATTCAGCCACCTGATATATTTTCTTTGCCCCCCTCTTTTTGACAGCTGTATTTGGTTTCTTAGGGACCAGGTAGTTCCTTTATTTTCCATCATGAAGGGGACATGAAATCCTTAAGAAAATCGACTATATGTTGTGCATGTGTTCCAGAACGCATGATAATATCCTCAGAGCACGTCATTAAACGTTGCTGCTCTTCGATGAATTGCGTTCGAAGTAATCCTTTGATTTCCGAACCTAAATATCCGTTCTGGTTCTTCAATTCTTTGAACTCTTCATCCTTGCTCTGTATCTGGTTTTTTAAATACCTGATTTCAAAAGACTGCCGTTCGCTTTCGCGAGACAAATATTTGATCAAGGAAGATACTCCTTCATCCTTTTCTGTATTTTGGAACTTTCGTAATTGCTGTTGAAGAATATCAATTTCTTCTTTTAAGGTTTGAATTACTGACTGATCTTCTACCTGAAGTGCTGCCCAGTCAACGGGCGCTGCGAGCATTGTCGAAGTGCTAGCCTTAGCTTTTGTCTTAATCCTTTTAACCTGCGTGGCATAGTTGAGTGTCTGATGTGTTTCATCGTAATCTGTGGGGGAAACGCAGAATATCATGGATGTTTTGGAGTTTCCAGACAAATTTTCCTTTATCAAGTATGTTAATGTGGAATCGCGATACGGAACAACACCTTTAGATCCCAGAGAAAGAATATTGATACAGCGACCTAAAACTGTGAGAGATTTATTGATTTGAGTTCCCTCTTTTAGTCTGTCAGACTGGTTAAAGACCTGTGTTTTTGAAAGTCTCTCTGAACCAGCCAAGTCCACAAGCTTGATGTTCGATATCATCTCTTCAACTGGAGCTCCCACAGCTTGGGATGCGCTCATTTCTTCAGAAAATCTTATTTGCCTGAGAGTGAAAGTGAGAACGGCATGAGATCGAGAGCTGGCATCGTTCATTTTTGTCGATGCCGTCATGCGAAGAGCATTTCCGGCATTCATAAACAGGAAGAAGTCCTCAAAAGAGTCAAT
>JAJMAK010000396.1:0-14444 GCA_030572615.1 Metschnikowia lachancei | reverse complement strand
ATGCATTGGCTAAACTTGTGGGGTTATTCCTAGTACTACTCTTTGTAGGAAACGCATTTTCCTTCCGTGTCTCTTTTTATTGGTACATGTAGTGTCTTACCAGAACTCGTCTTCAACCCAGTTTTCATTACGGAACTCGTTGCTGCTTCCTCGAAGGTTTTCTTCCGTAAACAAGTCTGCATAGGGGTCCTTGTTGAAAAGTTTTTGTTGTTGACGAGCCTTGGCTTCCTCTTTGGCTCTTTGCTCGGCCTTGCGACTTTCTTCCTTTTGCTGTCTGGTCCATTCGCGTAGCACTTCTTCTTGCTCTTTGACAAACTGTTCAGTAGACATTTCCGTCTTGGTCCGATTAAGTTTGTTCACTATACTGTTCTCCTTTTTGGCCACGTGGATTCTCTTGATTTTCTGGGGATTAACAAACGTCACCGTGCCTATATCCATCAGTCCGTCACTAACTAAATTATCCACTGGAGTGTAGATGATAGTGATGTTGTTTAGCTTGTTGGCTTTGATGGAGTTTGCCTTTGTCAATTGTGCTATTTGCTGCAAAAGGTCGTCGTCCAACTTTAAATCTTCAAACTTAGTACTTTGCTGCTCAAGGCTCAACTGCAAATACAAATGTGCCGAAGAGTACTTATCTACATGGAACCATAGATTCTTAGGGTGTGATTTATGGATCAATGGGTCATTTTCAACCTTATCTCTGCCCATGTAGATTGTATGCTCGGAAGAACTAGTGTCTAGAGCAAAATCATCATATTCATTAGCACTAGATACATTTGCCTTGAAGAAGTAAACCATTTTGTCAAAGAATTGCCCATTAATGGGTAAAGCGGGTTTGCGATGGGTGGGCCTAAAAGAATATCGATATGTCTTGGTGCACGGGTGTTCGGCCCCAGACTGGCAGCGAAGGTCGAATCAAATCAACCATCTTTTATTAGCGAAACATTTGGACTTACTTTAGAAAGTCTCGTGTACATCTGTGTTTTATCTTTAATTTCTTTTTTTTTTACAACTATTCAAATACTTCTATTTTCTCTTTTAAGTCACACTCCACCACTTGTATCTTCGGGTCTAAACAAGCACCATCATCATCACTATAATCGCTAACAAACTGAATTTTTGTTTGGGTGCAGAGCTCACGAACGTCACTGAATGTTGTTCCGCAGAAGAAAATTTATTTTCTTTTGATAAAACATCATTTTTTTCTTCATGCCTTACAACTCCTGAATCAGGTTCCACAGTTGCCAGACTAATTGTGGTGTATGTATCTCCAAAATCTCTATACCCAGCCCTGTCACTGGTAACAGAGGGAATAATAGTGCTTTCACTTGCGGCTAGGCTATGCTCAATAATAGTCAGCCCAGGTACTCTTTCCGTAATAGAGGGGTTCCAATGATTAGGCACCTCGTTTTCTGAAGCCATCCCATTAACATGATCATTGTCTTTGGGATGTGCAAGGAAAGGCTGGTTCATAACTTCGGAAATATTTGAAGCCGAAATATGCTCACCTTTGAAATTCTTGATACCCAAATCACCCAAATGTTTGTTCGATTCAACTTTGAGAGTCTTCTTTGCCTCACTTAATAATGAAAAGTTAAGTGCTGTGGAAACATTTCCATCAATGCTCACGGAGCTCGGGGATCTTCTCAGATCTCCCTCTTCACCATCTGATTCTCTGCTAGTATTCATGTAGGCCGGCAAATTTGACACTGGATTTTCATGATACAAATTTGCCAGATTAACAGAGTTCTGTGCCATTTTAGAAGGTTTCAGGGATGCCTTGTTATTTATCAAACCAGACTGACGTTCATTTGATGTGCTCATTTGCGAAGTCAGGTAAACTTTTATCGGCTGTTCAGGTTCACCAAGAGCTTCCATAAAATTGACGGTTCCGGAATATTTCAAACTTGCAGCACCAGAGGCTTCACTTTGAGTTGCCGCATTAGGTGAGTGGGGCTGAAAATCTGCATTTAAGACGACAAGATTCTCGTCAATCTGGAAAGGGCTAAGTTTCAGATTATTGGACGATTCTTCATACTCAAGGGAGATGTTTCTTGAAAAGTTCAAAGGTTTTGCTTGCAATAGTCTGTTATCTCCCAAAATTATGTTGGATGTCTGTTCTGTGTAGACGGTATCTTCACTCTGAGTGGTATGAGGACCAGTTGTCGAATTGCTATCCAAATGAGATGACTTTTGTGGGTTTTCACCTTGTATAATGTCGAGCGGTAAAACTACATTCCGTATAGGGCGCTCAGCGTGAATTTCTGCAAGTTGAATGTTTTCAGGATAAAAATGAGACCCATTGGTGTTCTCAGCAGAAAGACTATTCCCCTGTAAATCCCCAGTCTGAAGGCTCTGTCCCTGTGATCCTTCGACTTGGGTAACATGGTCCTGGGTTGGGATAGTTGAGGCGTTTTGGTACTGAAGTTTTTCCATCTTATTCTTCTCGTTGAAAGTTTCCCCAGATTGGTTTTTCTCACTTTGGTTTTCGTTTTCAGTCTGGTGGTTTCTGCCCTTGACAGGGTCGAGGGGAGGCTTTTCAATTGGAAGTTCATCTATTGCAATTTGGTCATCTTGAACTTCTGTCAGTGCGGATTCTTCAGAAATGGTTTGATCACCATGAAAACGTTCATCCGGCAGAGTTTTTCCCTCGGCATTTTCCAAAACAAGGTTTGCAGCTATGGGAATGGGTGGGAAGTGGCTTACCTTTGGGGAAGCACCTTGAATTGGTTTAGCATGAATTTCAGCAGGCGCCTTCTCCTCATTCACCATTGTGCCAGCACTTAATGCATCAGGACCTGTTTGATCACCACGAGTTGGACGATCCTGACTATTATTTAAAATACTCCACAAATCATCATCCGCAGAGTCAACATCCCAATCGTCGATATTTTGAGTATAAATCCCAGATGAATGATCGTCCTCATTCTTCTCATCGGATTCAAACCCCAGATCTTCATTAAAGTTTTCATGGGTTCCAAGGGACTGACTCAAGTGGTTGTGATTATTCAAAAGCTCAACGGAATAGTCGTCATCGCGTAAAGAAGCATCATCATTTAAATAACTCTCATCCGTAACATCGAGATCGCTGTCCTCCGAAGTAAGATCTGAGATAAATAGCAGCACATTATCATTGTCGTCATCAAAAGTTGTGTACACTAAAGAAGGATCTATGAAGTCCAAAGGTTCGATTTCGTTGAGCACGTTAAGCTCAATTTTAGGTCGTTCTTCTGTATTAGCTTTTTCATGTTCAGCATAATGTATCTTTAGTTGCAGGTCTGGCATACGTTTTAAATACCACAATGCAACCGGATACTCATCGGTATCCTCATCGGTATCCTCATCACTATCCTCATCGGTATCCCCATCGGTATCCTTTTTGTTTTCGGCTTGTTTGGGTATCTCCGGAATTTCCTCCGGATTTTTCTGTGAACTGAAATTCAATTTTAACATTTGCGGAATGGTCCCCAACTTTTTAAAAGACTTATATCCTTCAATGAAGAAGTCATCATCACGTTCAGCAAATTTTTGATCCCCTACCAGCCAGAATGTTAAAAGAAACCCCTTTGATTCTTCATTGAGAGGTAAGCAACCCGGTAGGGTCATACCGTCAAGACCTTGGATCTGTGGTTTTGCGAACGATTGAAAATTGACTTGTAAAATATGGTTTTCCGTGACCTCGGTATATTCACCTTGGGGTTCTTTAAACCTGAAATCCAAGGGCAGGAGGTTGGTTGAATTAAAGAAATAAGCGATTTTCAAAGGGTAATATAAACCCGCCTTAAGACGGACCAAAAACGATGTAGGACTTGTACCTTTGATTGCAAAATACGGCTTTACTGCATCGCCCGGCCTATTAACACAGCTATTGGCAGGTCCAAACTGCAAGGTAGCACCTGCTGGAGCATTGAGAAAAAAATTGTGAACCCCTGTATACCTTGCCAAGAAATATCCTTCCGCCACCATTAGGATTTGATGTTGTGGGCGTTTATCACGGGCATAAAATGAATGCTTCGCTTGAAATCCATGTGACTCATCCAATGTCTCACTCGGGAGGTCAGTCCAAATCTTAGGATGACCCATGGATATTGCGCAAATACTCTGGAAGTAGAACAGAAGCAATAGTAGCAAAAACATATCGGTGAAATTATTTATGCAATTATCAGTAAATCCCAGTTTCTCGTCTACAAAACAAGGAAAACCTTGCCTTCTTAAGCTTCAGCTTCTGCGGCAATGAAGAAAATCACAAAACAATATTGACTCAGTATCAAAAGATTTTGCTTAGCCTCGCTCTCTATTTGTCTCATTGTTAGAGTGGCTTCAATTAAAAAACAATGCCCAATTTGGTTCAATGGTGCCAAGATATTGTCATGATTGTTTAACTATGCAACTTCCGTACCAATCCCGAAGAAAATCAGTTTGCTACTAAAACAAAATGCTACTATGTTTCTTTCTCATCAATTCTTTTTTTTCTTTCGTACCAAAAAGGAAAAAGTTGATTTCTCTTCATATTGAAAACATGATTTTACTTGGCGCGCTATGTTATTTAAGCCGATATTAACGGAACCTGTACCCCAGGAAATTTTAACAATACGGTTTAGTTTTTTTTTTTGGCGGAATGAAATTAGAAAATTTAGTCTAGAGTTGGAATCGAGACTTGGCTAATGCTCTGCATTAAACTCAAACACTTTAATAGTTTAACCCAAACGGCATGCAGATACCAAGCCTATTGTGAAGTAAAATGAATTGGCGCTTCCTAAGTTTTCACCAGCCTGGGAAACATGGGCCTTGTGTGTTCGTCTTTAATCGGAGATTTGCGAATGTATTTCAGCATTTAGCTTTATTCATAGCCGAGCCTATTGTACTTTGTGAAGCAGTCCGCTTATTCTTGACTTGAGATCAGGATTTGAGTATTGTAAATTCCGTAACCGCGCCTTTCGGGAACGCGGTATAGAGATGGAGATATTTCCAAACAACCGGATCAATATTTGAGAAAGCTGGGGTTCCCGGTAAGAAAAAGAATAAAATTTGGTATTAGGAATTGATATCTTATCACCGAAAAAGAAACAAATTTTCCTTTTGCCCAGGTTATCTTTTATGAAATTTTTTTTCGGTTCGCCTTCTTGCTCGCTGGCTGTCCCAAATAAGACTAACTAGGAACTTTTCCCAATTAGGGTAAACACACGAGCTGTACTTTTACTCTAAAGGCTATTGTAAGACTTTTTTTTTTTTTAAAAAAAAAAAAAAAAAAAAAAAAAAAAAAAAAAAAAAAAAAAAAAAAAAAAAAAAAAAAAAAAAAAAAAAAAAAAAAACAGAAACAGAAACAGAAACAGAAACAGAAAGAAAGAAAGAAAGAAAAATGACTTGTATTCACGGGGAACATAAAGGGGCTCAGCTCAATGAATGATTTGCTATAAATTGGTGTACATTACAATCGGCTGGTTATATTGATAAATCAGAGCGGCCAGCGTGTATGACGATGCATGTTCTCGACTTCATCAATCACGCAGCAATTCATTGTTTGGGCTTTTACAGGGGCTATGCTATAAGAATTAGACTATCTAGAAGTGAAAAGTACAAAAACTTAGGGCGCATCAAAATTGACTGTTAAAGGTAATATCTTTCTCGATTTGGCAGTGTTGACTATTTGGGACATGCACTTTCAGTACATACAAGAAGCCACGGGAATTCACTATGCGTCGTTACAGGATTTCACAATCAAAATAGAGCAGCCACTGCATTACTTTTGGCCAAACCAAGGGCCCAAAATTGGCTGACTGCTTTCACTCAGCCATACTACTGCTATGTAATTTTTTGTCCCCACGTCGCATGGCTGAGCAGGCTTAGAGGTGGATTTCAGGCCGTCATGAACCAAGCATATCTGAGAAATGCCCATAAGCACATTCTTAATTAAAGATGTAGTCAGGTATGACAAATGCCTTTTTTTTTTTTGAGATATTAATATACTGTGATACCATTACCTACTCTTAACCTGAATGAAGTAAATTGCTTGCGGAGTATCTTTTCTTTGAAGTATTGCACGTGCCCGCTGTGTGCAAAGACTGTCCAACCGCGTACCCCAGTCGCGTGAAAGAACGTACGCGTGACCTCTAAAATTCATCCCCTGTACAGTACTACTGGAATTATGGACCCGAAAAACAGAAGAAAAATACATATTCCTTTCAAAAGAATAAAATACCTTCAAAGGTCGAAACAATCCTTGGCAAATCCAAATCAAAAGATCAGTCATGGCTGGATGGGGAAGTGGCTGAAATACGAAACATTGTTGAAATTTCAAGCTTTAAACCCCAAATTGTCCCGGTCATTATCGAACAGTTACTGAAGGCAATAGGGACTTACTATATTTTCTGCAGCTTCAAGCACTCTTCTTCTGCAAGTTATCCCCTTCTAGAAGCTTTAGATATCAAATAAAGCAATGAATAAGTCGACAACATGGTGCAACAGATGTCCCAAGATCAGATTATAACTTATTCCTAAGTTCAACTTATTCATCTTGTCTTTGGTGTTGCAGGTAATGCCAAAATAAACCCCTATCATGATGCCTCCTGAAGTGAAGGCAACTGCAGTTTTTCGCATCTTGACTCGGACGCGGAATATCAATCCAAACACACTTGATTATTTTAACGAGGGCATTTGCCCCACATACACAGTCAGAAATAAGGTCCCATTATTTAATTAAGCTTGAATTTTGTAAGTAATTAATGATCAACTTTACGTGTATTATGTACTACATTTATGCATGATTTCTTTCGGATGTATCCGAGGTTTATTACGTCCCCGTCCCCCACTTCGCACGGACAGAGCGGGAAAACTTTAAACACACCCGACATATACTTTTTGCTTTTTTAGGGTACATAATCCTAAGAGTAGTATTGAAGAGATTGAACACCGGAGGAATGGATTTATGGGGTAGGTCCATTTTTTTGGCAAAAACCTACAGAAGGTAGCTGTCACAATAGGATACTATATGTAGCCTGTTCTGAGGGTTTAGGTGTGTATTCCGTTCTTAGACCTAAATAAGCTTGACCTTTCTTCTCCTCGCGGGCGTAGCCCACGCCTCGAAGAGTACTTCCACGTTACTATCACGTGTGTCTACTTGGCTACTCGGACTAAAGCCCTCTTGGTGTCTAGCTACTTCCTCACAGTAACTTTTTGATTTTGATTTGTTTTATATCTTAAAAAAATTCAGAATACTTGTTTTGCATTTTTTTCCGCGAATTTTATGCTTGAATTACCCTTTTTGGAAACTTGGTAGGGTCTGTTTAAAGGCATTCCGCAAAAAGTGTTGCTATTAGACCTTGCATTCCTTCCCAAGTCAGACTTTCGGTTTTCTCAAAATAATTCACAAAGTTCGTCGGGTATTCATCGCGCATTATTTATTAATAACTTTTTCGATATTTACTTTCTACTAATTTTGAATATCGAACCGAAAAAGAATTCCAAGATCAAAACAGTTTCATCAGTACCTCCTTTGTGCAAGTATAAGGAGAAGTAATCGTACTTGATTGCGTTTATGTCCCAAGAAAGGGTGGCCAGAGTGAGGGTGACCAGGTGGGTGGAAGACTCACAATAATACATACTCCAAATATATCATGTGTTAATTGCGTTCTTTTTTACTTATTGGGTTTACAGAGTTTTGCCTTAGAATCTTTGTGATCCAAACATAAGTCACCCGTGATAGTTTTGAATCGATGTGTTAGAGAGACTAATGGTGTGACTGAGACTGATGCATAACTTTAATATGTACTAGTGCTTTTTAGGAAGCGATATTAAAGAAGGTTGAGCCAAACTGTTAGATTCCAATTACATATTCAATGTATTCAATGATGTAGTTAAAGCTAATCTGGGAGAGCTCTTTCCCTAGTCGAAAAAGTGCCCATTAATATTTCCCCGGAATAAGCCTTCGAAGAAGGCGACTGGAACTTCTGTAAGAGACTAGAAATAGACGAATAAGGTCCTGAAATGGACTAGAGTATCACAAATAGGGAAGATTGAGTGTGAAACGGACCTGAAACGAGGCGCAAGGTCTTAAAGCAGAGGAGCTCAGTCCAGAAGGAGAATAGAGCACCACACAATGGAAAGATGGGACGTTTCAGGTTTAAGGGATACATGCAAGTACGGCAATCTGCCACGTACTGATTAGAGGTGCATTACACAAACTGTCTTATATATTTTTCTTTTACTAAATTTACCTAGCATTCGCAATTATGCATACCACCAGATGTAACGAAAAAATGTACCGTACGATAAAGATAAAATAATCGAGCACGCTAACCCTGAACTTAGTACCAATCTGTGCTCCAAATTACATAAGAAGTTTCAAGCTAGAGTATTTAATTACAAGAGAAAGTTTTTCTTTGTAATTGATGCCCTCGCCTTGGAAACTTCTCTGTCTCCAAAAGATGTTGGACCTGGTGATCGTGCTTACTTACAGATACTAGCAGCTTTACGGTGTTAATTAATGCTGTCATGATCAATGTACGAGATTAAATGACATATAATATAGTTACTTTCTTAAATAATTAGGTACGACCAACACATAGTTGCTTGCAAACGAGGGTAGCGAAGTATATTTTGCATAGTATATATTGCACATAACCCGAACCTCTCGAACCTCGCTTGGTTGTCAAAATGGGCGTGTACAAAACGAACCACGGTCTTAACAGGTTTCACCGTAAAATGTTTCCGGGTTCGTTCTTTCCAATAAGAAAAAAAAAAGGAAAGTCTTCCGTCATGTTCTATGAAAAAGAGAGTTTCTAGCCCTAAGTATATTCTTTCACACTTGCTTCCACTTAATTAAAACCAGTGGTCAGGAATTGTAACGACGGAATTCTTTTGTGTATTTCTGAAGTTCTGGCACATACTTGCTGAGCTGAAAAAAACGTAGAATTAAAATATCTATTGAAAATTTCAATTATATGAATATCGCATTACTCACAGTATGCTCTGAAATACTAGAGTGATTTATGCTGTTATGTCATATGTTATCCTATTATAGGCTCCTGGTCTTAAAAATATGCTATGATAGTTCCAATTGTAATTTAACCAATCTCTCCTGACTGTACCTTCTTATAAATTTTAACTTTTCCTTATAATTCCGAGATTTGGATGTAATGTTTCTGGAGAAAGCTCTACTGAGCTTCAACCTGTTATTGATGATCCTGTGGAACGTTTCCGTATGTTTAACTTCCAACGTCAAGCTTATAGACACGCAGGCGGCACATCCGTACAATTTTTGTTAATGCTGCGAACCTCGCGCTCAAACAACATTAGATCCTGTACATAGTGTAGCTTAATCTCATGGAAGGAACAGTTCCTACCTGCCCTCGGTTATAGAGAGTGTTGACACAGAGAGAACGTTATTGAGAATGTCGGCTTCACGGAATAATTCCAGATATCACACAAATTTTCCTACACAATATCCAAACATACACTACAGTTAAGTTAGGTTAGTTACATCAGCTATTTGCATTTTTTTTTAAAGTTAGAAGAAATTAGGGGTACAAGTTTATGGCAGAATCACAAACATTCACAAAAATTGAACTAGAAAAGGGAACCAAACCAGAAGCTGAAACAGGCAACGAACCGTGAACAGACGCAGGAACAGGCGCAGGAACAGGAATAGGAACATTAACGTGCGAATCATTTGGCGCCCAGACCCTGGGTAATTTGATCGTACAAAGCAATTAAAGTGCTCAGAAAATGTTTTGTAAGTCCTGACGAATAATCTTCTGACTGTATATCTTATTTTTTTCGTGTTTTTTTTTTTTCTACAACATTAACTAGATTAAGCAAAGAAGGAATTTTCGTAAGAAATTAGAAGAGAAAGTGAATCCGTCTAAAGAAGATGAAAAGAAGCAAAAAAAGGTTAGAATACTTTGCACTGCCTTAATCTTCATACATTTCACTATAGCCAGAACATAAAGAAAATGCTCAAGATGGGAAAGAGTGGCACGTTAAAAGAAGAAACTACCCTGGCTCCTGATCAAGCATTGCATTTGATTGAAGAGACCTGAATATAACCTATGAGTCTTCAATTCTTTTGGGGTTAAGCAGCTCCGTCGATTCAGTTGACAAACTGTTATCAGAAACTCCGACGGCATAGCATGGTTTCTTTCATACCGGATACGACATGAATTGTATCAGGTCCTTCCATGAAGGCGCTCGCTACAATATTACATTCTCTGTCAACACTCTCGATAGCCCATGCTACCGACTTTATTTTTAGGTTCGAGGGCCGCTACTATTCACCGTGAGCTTCCACATCACTTCATATGAAGCGGGCTATTTAAAGGGGCAATGGTTCCCAGTAAGATTTTCTTTTCTTCCTTCTCATCACTCATTCAACAAACATTATACCCGCTATGAGGTCTGCTACTCTCGCTTTCACAATTTTCACAGCTTTCGCAGCTGCTTCTACCGCTTCCGACTTAGACAATGCTAAGAGATA
The DNA here is from genome assembly GCA_030572615.1 of Metschnikowia lachancei. Lineage (NCBI taxonomy): Eukaryota > Fungi > Ascomycota > Pichiomycetes > Serinales > Metschnikowiaceae > Metschnikowia > Metschnikowia lachancei. The sequence continues at coordinate 3,973 of JAJMAK010000396.1, read as the reverse complement.
CGGCGACTATGCCCAAGAACCAGCTTCTCTAGCTTCCTACGAATCTCAAGATTCTCATCCTCCTTACGATCGTGAAGATTACGAAGATGATTATGCTCCTTCTTCCCCTGGCTCGTCGGATGTCTCTGCTAACGCCAATGCCTACGCTAAACCCGATACCCCCACAGATGCCACCACAGATGTCAACTTCCCAGCCAACGACAACGGTGACGTGATTGGCCACACTACCGTGGTCGGGTACACCACTTACTGCCCATTATCTGCAGTGGTCACTTTTACCACTTGTGACGGACAAGATTGTACTGCTTCTGTTACCACCGTCTCCGAAGCTACTAGTATCACTGTGCCCGGCAAGGTTGTGGTTCCTACAGATGCTTACGACTACGCCGATACCACCACGGATGCTTACGGTAACGCCGATACCATCACTGATGCTTACGGTAACGCTGATACCACCACTGACGCTTACGGTAACGCTGATACTACAACCTATGCTTACGGTAACGCTGATACCACCACGAATGCTTACGGTAACGCCGATGCTTCTACCCCTGCTGTCTGGTCAGAGGCTTCCATCACCAGCACTGGCTACACCACCCTCACTGGCCACACTGTTATGATCACAGAGTCTACCGTGATCACCATTACTAATTGTGGGGAGAAAGACTGTACTGCTTCTGTCACCACCGTCTCCGAAGCCACCAATATTACCTTTACTGGTAAGGTTATCGTTCCTACCACTCTGATGATTGAAGCCCCTGTGACTAGTGACGTCTCTGTTTCTACACCTGAATCTATTTCTTCCCCAGCTACCTGGTTGGACCCTATTGTGACTGGGTACGTCACCGTCACTGGATACACCACTTACTGTCCATTGTCTACAGTGGTTACTTTTACTACTTGTAACGGACAAGATTGTAGTGCTTCCGTTACCACCGTCTCCGAAGCCACCAGTATCACTGTTCCCGGCAAGGTTATCGTTCCTACCACCATGTCAAGCGACACCCCTGTGTCTACCGCCGTCTCTGTTTCTACCCCTGTTGTCTGGTCAGACGATTCCATCACCAGCACTGGCTACACCTACACTACCATGACTGGCTACACTACTTACGTGACAGATTCTACCGTGATCACTATTACTAATTGTGGGGAAAAAAGTTGTAGTGCTTCTGTCACCACCGTCTCCGAAGCCACCAATATTACCTTTACTGGTACGGTTGTCGTTCCTACCACTCTGACGAGTGAAGCTCCTGTCACCACCGCCGCATCTGTTTCTGCCCCCGTTGTCTCTTCGCCCGTTATCGTGACTGGCTACATCACCGTCACTGGATACACCACTTACTGTCCATTGTCCGCCGTTGTGACGTTTACTACTTGTAGCGGAAAAGAGTGTAGTGCCTCTGTCACCACCGTCTCCGAAGCTACTACTCTCACTTATTCTGGTGAGATTGTCGTTTCCACCACTATGACCAGTGATTCCGTGCCTACCAGTGCTTCCGTCCCTACGACTGGCGTCTCCAACAGAGGCGACACCACTACTGACCTCGCCGTAACCGGTCACACCACTTACTTTTCGGAGTCTACCGTGGTCACTGTCACTTATTCCGGTGGGATTGACGTTTCGACCACCATGACCACTGCTCCCTCTGTAACTACTACTGCTAGCCTCTTTACCCCTGCTATCTCGTCGGGTGTCTCCGTCATCATGACTGGCAACATCACTATGACTGACTACAGTACTTACTACCCAGCTTCTACCGTGGTCACTGTCACTACCTGTAGCGGGCAACAGTGTACTCCTTCTGTCACCACCGTCTCCGAGGCCACTACTGTGACTTATTCCGGTGAGGTTGTCGTTTCGACCACAATGAACAAGACTCCCTCAGTAACTACTACTGCTGGCGTCTTTACCCCTGCTGTCTCGTCGGATGTCTCCGTCATCACGACTGGCTACACCACTATGACCGACTACACCACTGATATCACTGTGAGTGACTACAGTACTTACTATCCAACATCTACCGTCGTGACTCTTACTACTTGCAGTGGACCAAGCTGTGGTACCTCTGTGATCACTGTCTCCAAAGCCACGGGTATCACTGTTTCCGGTGATGTTGTTGTTCCTACGACTTTGTCGAGTGCTGTGCTCGTGTCCACCACGTTGAATGCTGCTCATGCTTCCAGTACCCTCGTCACTAAGGCCAGCTCTGTTTCTTCTGCTGTACATTACTCCTCTGCTTTCATCAGTTCCTACGATGCTGGTGCTGACAAGGCTGTCGTTGGTGTTGCAGGAATCGCCGGTATTATCGCCATGTTGATTTAATTCAACATTGATTTTCATTTTATATAATAGATGGATCTGTGAATTTCTTCGTCATATCATTTCCTATTTGATATACGCAGAAAATTCTCTTTATAGCAATATTACAACCCCCGAATTTTTAAAAGTCGTAATAAGAATGATATCACAATAATGTGCTTGGTGCAAGAATCTTTTGATGGACCATTGGCATATGATGACTCGACTCCAAGGAGGAGATGCAGACATATGCATCAGTGTAGAGAAAAGTATATGAACTTTTGCACTCTCTTGCGGTAATGACAAAAAAAAAAGATAATTATAAAATGTAAGAAGTAAAACTCATTTAGAATAAGTGAGAATTCCGCATATGCATCTAGTCTCGTGCTGCCCTTCGTAAAATACCAGCTGCTCACAATCTTAAAGTGTGCCCTTATGGGGATTTTGGGAGTAATCACGGTGACATGATCACGTCTTTGTCAAATCCTTCTGGTGGCTAAGGTGCATGTTCAGCTGTAATTCGATCTTCAAGAGTCCTTCAAACCAGCCCAACAAACCTTCTCTACTCGGGATCAATGATGTATGTTAAAGCTGTCGTGTACTGTTTCAAGGCAATTTTTATACCTTGCAGACATGAATACACTTTTTAAGAACAATACGAATACATTCTTCACTTCCGTAGTCTTACACTTCGTAGCTTGAACGTGCATGCTTTTTTAATTGAATTTGAAAGCCACTCCAGTTCTCCCAAAAGCAAAGTATTGCCCCTGTCTCATTATTTTTCTGTTCGGAATAAATGTTTTCCGACTTTCTTTTTTTTTTTTTTTGCCGCCCATTACGGCACGGTTTGTGGCTGAAAGAGCCCCGAATTTGACCAAGAAGACAATCAGAGCATAATTAGCTGCTACAGACTTCAAGAACGGTGGCTGTACGTCTGCTAACCTGGCTGCCACCTAGTACAACGTGGCTTTGGTACCTATCCATGATCACCATAAAGGAAGCAAGAGTCGAGAAGAATAGCCGGCCTATTTCGTGAGATTGATAAAACTCGAAAAGGGTTTGTAGATTGAGTGAAGCTAATTCCTGTTGTAGCTTTCAACCGACTAACCTTTGAAAAATGGCCAGTTTTCTTATCGCGACACGCGAGGCAAAGATAACAATTTTCAATGGTTATAAAGCGGGCAGATTTTGATTCAAAGCGCTGCACAAGAACTGAGGGGTGAGCCCAAATGAATGGACATTGATTGATATGGTTATTGAAAGAGGAATTTAATTGCTACCTCAACCAAACTTGTACGACTGGGCATTACGAGGTTATACTCTTTACCTTGTATATGGATCTGAGTGCCTATAAAACATTCTTCCACTTCTGAAATTGTAATTCATACATCGCATCGTTGTCCTTATTATCAAAAGAACCAAAACGCCTGTGTGGGACCAAATATACTGATGGCGCACTTATGATTTACTTGTACTTCCTCACCCAGCCAAAGTTTATTTTGTAAAAGGTTTCAAAAGAGACGATCTCCCGAAATAGAATGGTGTTAGTAGCGACTTCGTTTGAAGATCTGGCTTGGAAGAGTATTTGATTACAAAAAAAAAATCTGAAAAGAAAGGTATCGAATTTTAGTTCTTGACGGTCATTGAAGTCACAACAGCCTTTTGATGGGATTT
>JAJMAK010000395.1:0-14468 GCA_030572615.1 Metschnikowia lachancei | reverse complement strand
CGCACGCCGGCCGACACAGTGCAACCGCATGTCGGATTCTAAGAAAGCCAGGAAAATGAAATGGGTTCATTAAAACTTGAGCACAATCATTTTAGCAAAACAGGAAAAGAAAGAGTTTCAAGAAATCAAAGCAAAGTCTCCAAAATATTTGGGCCATTTCAAAGGTATAAACTACTCTAGTTTTTGCGGACAAATAAAAAAATGGAAAAAAATTCCTTTACCGTGATATTGTATGCAGGTGTATATCCGAGCTCAAATGGTTTTATCGATATTGAGAGAATAAGAAAAAACTCACAAATGGGGAAAGTCTATGGGTGTATACTAGAGAGATAGAATGTAGCTATTTTTGAAAAGAGAGAAGCAATCCTTCGCCATTTCATGAAGCACATTACAAAATATTTACAGTATGTATACTTGTGTTGTGGATCTCATAGCAACTAATGTTGTATTTACAAAAACTTTCGCGCAGAGCAATCAAAATAAAAAATAGAAAAAGGATTTGAAAAAATCCAATTTTCGAGATGATCCGCTAGTCACCTGGGAAACATTTCTCTGATCATTTTATCAGCTCTACTAAGAAACTCGAGAAAGTAAAAAACTTTTTATGTCTAACTAGGTTTTAATTATTTGGATATCAAGATCCCACCGTTGCTAAGGTAACCTCGTTTGAACACGCTGGTGTGTGAATGCAGGACACGGCTTGGTCACGAAAAAAATAAATAAAGTGAGATCTGGCTTGCACATGGGGTGTTTTTCTGTTTCATCTTTCGAATCAGGTACGAAAACAAGAACATATATCAGACTTTTAAACAGTACCATGTATTTCCTTTTATTGCGACTACTTCGGTACACTATTTCCGCTAAACTTGTAAATCCTTCAGATATCAAAGCTGACAGAAGCTTTTTTAAATACATGCAGGTCTCGGCAACGAGAAGAAAACCTCTTGCCGTGATTGCATACATGGAGTCATACCAAGATGTGAAGCAAGTCTTAGCGGAAGAAGACGCGGAAGCAAGGGCTAGACTTATTCTGTTAGCTCCAAGTCCGGGAATTGGTAGTTCGGTCATAGGTGTATCCAGTAACGGTAATTCCATAATAGGTAAGTCGTTCATTATTGTAGGTAATACGTGCTTGGCCCGTTTATCCAGAAGGAGGAAGGGCGGGTACTATATAACTACGCACGGCATACTCGGAAAACAATAGAGTAGCCGGCGGACTTAAGAGTGCTGGTTAGACCACGAAACATGAGGGGATATAATAGCGCAGTCGCCTTGGGATGTATGTCGGCCACACGCGTGCGCAGGTATTGGCCAACCCTCAGTGGGCCGTATCGGTCACATATTCATTTTTTCTTCTTATTAATTTCAAGGACAAGGAAATGTAAACAAAGAGGAAATCACAGTTTCGTATTTTGTAGAATTCGGTTATTGTGAATACTTTTGCAAAGCTAAGCTCAATTATGTCTGTGAAACGGGTCTAATATGCAAAGGGCTATATCAGAGGACAAACAGATTCCTGTTCATAAAACAAAATAGAGAAGAAAAGAGACTTATATGAATTATGTAGGCTTTAACGATTGATAACGGGGGGTTACGAAGGTGCCAAGATGCCAAGGATGCTTAAAATTGGTTTGAAAACAGTCTAGAGAAATTGTCCCATGTATTTGATTTCAGAGCTCCGGGAAATGTGATATCTTTGTTTTTCAATAAGAAAACTTTCTTCTAAGCATGCCCAACTGAGAAAGTGCTGATGGTTTCATAGTACTTTCCTAGTATTTCTTTCCACTTGGGAAAACCCACACAAGGTCTATTTGGGTTCGTTTGAAGCCTTCCCTACCTTCTTGAAGTTCGATGCTAGGACTGTACCATTTTCTTGAGAAGTGCTACTGATCAGTTTTTGGATGGGGAAAGAGATACACAAAATCTTACATTTTTTGTTACAGACTACCAGAGAAAGCAGAACAGGGTTGGGCTGAGGCTGTGATTAGTCATGTTCAGGGGCGTTAATCAGGCTGCTCTCAAAGACACAAAAGAAACTGTTGCAATCGAGGATCCGAATTGAGAGTGTTTCCTAAAATGATGTGACTTGATTGAGATTTTATGATATTCTTTTGTAAACGAGTAAACTGAAAAATAAGTATTCCATGAATAAAATAGGTCAGATGTATGTCAGTGAGATCTATTTTGAGTAATAAATCTCTAATATTTCTATTGGAGAAGTTTATATCGAGTAGTGAAGAGAATATCAACTTTGTAACGTACTTCATATCATGCCCTCCTAATACATATGATACTCGTTACTTGATTGGTACGCACTCGTGACATCTTCCACGGCTGCTCAGCAATATCGTCTCTTGCAGACACTCCTGAGGAAAACCCAAAGAAGAAAGTCTCCCTGAGGTTGAATCGACAGCTTTAACTACATCATTGAAATACACAATACCTTTTAGCTAGCCGGAAGGCTTGATCCTGATCAACTTTGGCCGTTGTTTCTCCCATTGGTTTTAAGGACTGTTACTTGTAGTAGATAATAGAATTCATAATTCATTATCCTCCTATCTGGGTTCTGGAGAAATAGAATGAGGACTTTTCAGGTAGATCAGGTGTGTAATGATGTTGCCCCCTTTGATCACGCTGTTATCTTAAAGGGGTGAAGGGCGATTATTGGGGCTTATCTGAGTATATATAAATGCACTTTTCCCGGCCAAAAATTTTTCAAGGCCAGGAACTTTTTAGTACTCAACTTCTTATCTTTGCTAAATTTACGATCCACCATTTTGCTTAGTAAATAAGATAATTAGCTACTTTGCTATCACTATTAATACTAGAGGTATCACATCTCTGACAGGACTGAGGATTTCGCCATGCTTTGTGTTTTTAATGTTACGAAGATTTGATTTAACTTCAAAAGAGCTGCCAAGTTAGGAATTTTGACCAGAGATATGTTTCCGCATAATCATTCGAACCATGACACTGGATATGTTTCAGGTTCGCATCTTGTGAGCAAAGCTGATTGTTGAACCGAGACAATTTCATTAGTTTGATATCAAGTGTTATGTCTACCCAAGGTAATAATATTGATGCTATCGTTTCATCCATTGAGTCTTGAGTATTTATTATCTACCAGAGATTTTCCCATGTGCGTGTATCACTGTTATTTGAAAATGACTCCAGGATGTGACCCAGCATCGACGGTGAGTGAACTTTCTGTTTCATTTTCCCAATCAGGTGATATTTGTTAAATGGAGCTCTTTCTCCTCCCTTGGTAAGAAAAAACCAGAACTGCATTCAGACAGAGCTTAATGTGATGGTGGATTCACGTGTCCACCAAATGGTTTGAAGAACTTCTTGCCATGAATTTCGATAGAAAAACTTGTCCCTGAAATTCCACTTATCATTTTGGAAAAACCTCCCAGACTGTTCAAAAAAGGTCAAGAAAATAAAGCTTTGAGATTTGATACTATGAAATACCTTTCATTGCACTTAGACTTTTATATGCCATCTACTTATTCTGATATTATTGAAGATATGGCAACATTGCTGGTCGATATTGAGTCTAGTGTCTTTGATAGCTCAAGTGCTTTATTTTGACTTCTCTTACCTGGTGTGACTTACTCAGTCATTTGTCTTAATTTGATTTACTGCTGTTCATAATATACTGTTCATAATATACTGCTGGAATGGTATGACAACAATTGGTTAGACGCGTTTCGCTTTTACAGGATGCCGATAGTTTAGGGGTGGTTCCGCTTGATTATATAAGCGTACTTCCACCTGTGTATCTAATCCTATGTAAAAATTCACTTAAAAGGTTGAAGAAAAGGGAAGCCCGCTTGATAGTCGCATCGTGATATATTTTCACGGTGGACGTCAAGTCGTGTGTGTACCAAGGAGGCGCGTGTTTCTACCTTCAGCAAATACTTTGTCTCTTTCGCACTCTATAAGATTTCCCTCTAATGCCGTTGGGTGTACTAAATAAAATTCTAAAGAGTATGTCTATAGTTTTTCTTTCTGAAGAAATAATCTTGTTACAGGACTTCGCTATAAAAATAACGAAAAACGTACAAATTTAAATGAAGTTATCCAGATTTCCCGCGCCCTTACACTAAACCTTCTGTTGGTCACGTGCGCTTTCTTTTTTAAAGAAACAATTGTGTTGAGCTTCTCTTTATCCTCACCTAGGGCGAAATAAGTCTTCGACTAGTGTCAAGAAAAATGTATTCGAAGACTTGAACCATGGAAAATTTCCCCAGAGAGATCTAGAGTATAGCTATACCCGAAAAAGGAGCCCAAAACAACAAATTTTAGAAAACATAACGAAATGCAAATTTAAAGATCACCACCATCTCCCATTAAATATGAACTAGCAAAAACCACCAAACTTCGAAGACAGGATCTGTGGTCTAGTTGGTTATGGCGTCTGCTTTACACGCAGAAAGTCCCCAGTTCGATCCTGGGCAGATTCACTGTTCTTCCTTTCTTTTTTACTTTTTTGTCGATGGAACGCGCATCTTGGTGCGAAGGCGCGTTCACATTTCTTTTTTGAAGGCTTCGGTTTTTTTTTTTTTTTTTTTTTTTTTTTTTTTTTTTTTTTTTTCTCTTTTTTATCTCCGCCCGCATCATACAAGAAGCCTCCAGTTTCCTCTCCGGAACAATTAACCAGCGACCTAAAGGTTTTTTTCTCCACTCCATCAAGCCTCGCTCAATTAATTTGCACCAGCTTTAATTGCCATTTATTCAAAATTTCCCATTTTCTTAGTTTTTCAACTGTCACCAAAAAAGGTCAGAAAAGAGAATACTAAACAAAAACCACCCCAATTTGCTCAAGACGTTCTCATCTTGTCCCAATTGCGATTTCCTGGTAGCCTCGAAATAGCTCATATCACACCATTGGAACACTGCACACGAGCGGTTTCTTAAACAACAAAGCCGGCCCTTCGAAGACTTCCAGAATAAAAAAGAAGTGTTCTGGAACTTTTATTTTTATTTTTTTCAATCCCAGTATATAAAACCCCCTTCTGGTGCTGAAGATTTCACTGATTGACTTCTGACTTCTTAACCACTATACACGCGTTCACTGAAGTTTTTCATTTTTCAAATTTTCATATTTTCAAACTTTCATATTTTCAAACTTTCATATTCTTCCAACCAATTAAGAAGACCCAAAACCATCAATTCATCACAAGTCATGTCGTTTGTTGCCAAGAGGAAAAGAGATACAGAGTCGGACCAGAAAAAACCAAAGGCTGCATTTGGAGAGAAAGAACGAGAAGTTCTTAGCCAGTCTAATGATTGGCCCGTGTATAATCACCCCGATGGAGGCACGGTGAAAATTACCCCATGGGGATCCTTACGACAGTGGGTGGACCCCGTGACGGGCCAATCCAATACCAAGTTTGAAGATGCTTCTTTTCTGGACGTTTCTTTCGCCATGTCTCCATCCAATATTAATAATCAGTGCTATGAGTTGCCATCGACGCCAATGTCGCTAAATCACCCGAATTCCGGCCGCTCGTCGCCTGCTCATGGAGATAGGTTCCATTTCAGTCCCACGAGCGAAGCAGAACTTTATGTGGTGGAGGGTTACGGTCAGCAAAAGGAAGCTTCGTCCGGGTTTACTCCACAATATGCTCAGGAGCAAGAAAACTTCCTAGGAATGGAGGAAAACGAGGACTATTCCGATGATACGACCATGAACTAGGCTTTGCATGGCTATGCCCTGCGAGCACTTCATTTCGTTTCCCACACACTGTCTTATTTATGTATCATATTTTCATTCTTTCAAAAGATATTCAAAAGTTATTAATCAGGATTTTCAGGATTTTTTTGGGTTCTTAAGGATTCTAGGTTCTTAAGGATTTTTCTCGGGGTGAGGGGGCTTCCAGAAGTTGGGTCTGTTACCAGCACACTAAGACTGTAGAATAACCCCCCAACATACATGCACAAACTTCATTACTCATTATTTGGTTTCTTCAAGCGCGATCAACCCTTGGTTGTCGACATAAAACTCTTTGCAAGTTCGGACATCACTCGCCGACACGGAAATATGCTTGTTGTAGTTTCTTACCATCGCATTTAGGGTATATTGGCAAATGAACACCTTGCCGTTTTGATTGATGTTCCACCGGTCGTTCTTCGGAGCAAACTTCTCGTAATTGGAGATGGTGAGTTTGGATCCCAACCACTTATCAAACGAGTTCAAGTCAGGGATGCAGTCGGAAATATACACCTTCTCGGCCGGCCTATAAAAATCCTCCATGCTTACTATTTTGGTCCCATAGACATCAACAATGTTTTTCTCGCCATGGTCACCGCATACAGACTTTTCGCTACCAACCGTGCTCACTGAAGAGCAACCTAAAGAGCTTCTTGAATCCGCACCACAGTCACTAAAGCAGCTTGAGCAGTTGGAACATTCACTGAAACAGCTTGTGCAGTCACATGAACATGCTTCACACGAAACTATGTCCCGATGTTCAAACTTTTGCGTCTCGGGAGTAAAAGCAAACGCTTCCCGGGCCGAAGCATGGAGCATGGAATTATTGGCAGTAGATATGTTTCTTGGAATGGATTTGAGCGTGATTAACTTGCGGTTGTCAATAGAAGAAGTCAAGTCACGCCCCACGCTCAAGTTTCTGAACCAGTGAACCATACCATGAAACGACCAGAAATGAAGAACCAACTGCGTGTACTCAATCCGGAGACGGAGTGAGTTGCGATATTTCACCAAGGAGTATGAATTAGAAAGCAGACTTGTATCCTCCTTATAATGGGCCAGCAGAATAGACGGCGCCTCACCAATATGAAGGTTCAGAAGTGTATAGCTATGCAAAAGCTTTCCCCTATATTTCCCGGCGAAAATACAGTAGGCTAGAGCATCCTCAGTTGGCTCGAAAAGCAACTTGTTATTGCTCACGTCCGGTGGTAGTTTAGAGCGTAGAGAGTTCTTGATTGCCTTTTTACCGAGGCTGCGAAAAAGCTTTGAGAACATCGGCTGGCTCGAGTCTTGATGTGTATCATCTCCATAAGCATCACATCCTTGGTGAGTATTATCGGATATATCTGTCTGTTGGGTTTCGTCTACAACAGAATTTTGATGCTTGAATAATGCTTTCACCACGTTGATGATGGATTTGTCCGCTGAAAACTCATATAGATTGAGCTGATTGCTGTTAAGTTCTGTGACCACAGGTTTTAACGAGGATCCACGGTCACTCCACGGCGTTTCAAACTCCACTTGTAGAAGTGCAAGCCCATAGAACTGTAATGAGGCGGAGTAGACAGGCGAGTCATCTGTATATGGGGGTAAACTTTCGTTGTAAGAGGGCGAATCCATCTTGTTTCTTTCCGTAGTTATAGCAAGACAAAATTGAAGGGGTTAAACGTGACAAAGAAAACCAAAACGTCTGTAAGTGCTTTATATTACCAAAATAAGGATTTTCCGCCAAAAGAACAAAATAGACCCCGCATCGGAAATATAATGGTTCTTAAATGAATGGGGAAATCTCACTTTGTCCATGGGCGACGTAATCATGCATGCAGACGGGTGACCATGATACACCATGATAAACTTTGACGCAAGCGGGACATGTATCCCAGGTAATTTCAATTTCGCGCATCACGGACCAAGCTTTATCCGGAGGTCCCACAGCACATTTCCCGAAAGAGGAGATGCCGTTCGAAGTAAAACGGATATAAAAAAGTGCGAGAATCGCCAAATCATTTAAGGCCCGCAATAAGGCCGGAAAAACAATGTAATAATATCCACAACAAGCATGTCCCGTACCGCTAAGCCTCTCACGGGTAATCCGGGCCAATTTGCTTAGCAACACAAGACGCTCGTTAGAGCCACTTCCTGCAGAAGGGCACCATTTGCGACAATTTTGCCAACTACCCGAGGGTGGGGTGCGTGATTAGTAATATCATTTGAGCAGCTTCTGATTGGCTCACGAATGATTTATCTTCCCAGACACAATAGGCAGCTCGTTTTGTAATAGATAATCCTGACGGGAGGCAATGGGGATTGCGTTCGGATGTTCAAAATGCTATTGACACGCATGTTGTTCCATACTTTAGCTTCCCTTGGATCGCTTCTCAAGTGAAAAAAAAAGAAACGTGCAAAACCAAGTAAATCAAACCACCTTCTATAATATTACATCGGGATTCCGCCCAAAAGAGAAGTACCTCCTTTTGCTGAGAAAGCCTGTGTGCTTCGCTTCGCTTATTCATCCTGAAGATCTCGAACGTGTCGGCAACTGTCTATATTTCACTGGGCCGAAATATTAGCGCGCATAGCAAATCGGGCCTAAACACCGAAGAGTTTCCGGGAGTCATGGCTAAATATAACATCTGGATTGTAGAAAAATCTTGAATGCCCCACAATAGTTGAAATAGTTGATTTTGTAATTCATTTTTTTCTGTTGCATGAGCAAAACTTACTTTTGAAGTTGAGAAAACGCTTGAACTCGGTCAAGTATAACCGGGATGAACCACGAACATGAGCACGAGCGATGGAATAATGGAAGAGAAGAACGTTGTTGAAATAAAAAATCTCCACCTCTGTATGTAGCTGTAGGGCCCAATCATAATCATGAGAGATCGTACCGTGGGAAGCTAAACAATTTTTCATTTGCCGAAGCTTAGCCAATGATTCAAGTCTCAGATTCGCCACTACGGCTCTTAAGAAAATCAATGGTTTTGACCACCATATCAAACTTTTTCGGGTCACTCTTAATGTTGTATCGCTTCATGAACTCACGAAGCTGGGGCACAGTTACTTTAGTCCAGGTATTATTTTTCCAGTGGGCAATGACCTCACCTTCGGTCAAACCTCCCGATCTTGGTCTTTTCGCAGAAACACCATCGTTGTCTTCAGCTCCACGCTTTAGAGTCCCTTGCAATTTGTCTTCGGTTAATATCTTGTTGAGAAACTTCAAAAGTTGCTGGATACCTGCATCGGAGCCGATGATCTTTCGGAGCTCGAGAAGCTTTCTTACACTCCAATCGTTTGCCGCAAGACCAGTATCCTCATCTTCCACGTCCAACTGTAAAGCTTCATGCTTTATAGTTTTGTAGAAATAGTGCAAGGTGGGGTTGTTGAACGCACTTGGGTCATAGACAGACCAGTGCTCGAAGTGGTCAATGAGTTTGCCATATAACGCGACTAGCTCCGGAGGCTTTATCAGTTCATTGGATGGAACAAACATCCCCCCATGTTCTGCCAACATGTAATCAGGAAGACTTCTGAGTTCAGTTATCCAAGGGAGATTGATGAGAAGAAACCCATCTGGGATCTTTTTGGATCCTTCAGGGCCGTTTTTGTGGGGGTATTTTGGGGGGTTCGAACAATTGGTGGGGTGAAGCGCATACAAGCTGGGGTTAGAGTTTGTCTTGATGCACCCAAAAACAATAGCATACTTTTTGAGCCGCACACATGACTGGTATAGTGCCCGGAAAGTATCGAAGGAGTTGGAATACCCCCCCTCAGTATTGGACCCATTTATGCCATCGTTCAAGTCCGCAGCAACAAAAAGAGGTGGTTTCATGTTGAAGTACGGCACGAATTTGCTCATTTTGCGGAAACACAAGAGCTTCAAGTAGGGTGCATTAGAGAACTCGACTTGCTCTTCTGTATCGTCGTCATCATCAAGCCCGGGCACATTTTTTTGGCTTTCAGAACCCAAGGTATGTTTATCTACATATGCCTTTGGGATGTGGTCGAAGGAGTAGCTGCGCATGAAATCCATAACCTCAGGCTTAATCAATAACACCTTTTCATCATTGTTCCCGGATTTCACCGTAACACCCTTATAAATGAGGGGATTTTCTTGGGGGTTCTCAGTTTTGATTTCCTCTAGTGACGCACTGTTGACGGCCCTAGTGTCGTTATGGACAATCCGGATTTCACCGCTTTCCGTGTCGACTTTTTTGAATGGCCTGATTTGCTCGTGATTATATAAAGTGTACCCTTTTACAGAGCAGCCAAAGCGGCCACCGATTCCCGGCCCATCACTGAGGACCAAATTACACGTAAACTGCACGCGCTTGACTTCCTTGAGGCGGAAGATGGACTCTCGGATCTGGGAGGAAACGGTAGTTTTCAGCCACAGAAATTTATCCTTGGTCTGGCCGAAACCATCGGCAACATCCTCGGAAGAAGCTACAGCACGTAGATAGTTTGTGTTGAGGAAGATATTCTGGTACAACGACGCATCAAAGGGCTTGGGGTTAAGCTGTTTCTCATCGATGAAGGTGTCTAAAAAGAGCGGAGTCACATGGATATAGTTGTCTTCGAAATCACTCACCATCGTGCGCAAACTGTCCTTCAATTTCTCGTTGGTATAGGGGCGGTCATTGTTCGTAAACCAGAAGAGCTTTTTACGGTTATAATGGGGTTTTTTCTGGAATTCCCGGAGCACAGTCTTGAGCACAGTATGGAGATTATCGTTGGGTTCTTCCACCGGAGGAAACCGAGTGCGGAGAGGCCGTGAGGCGTCAACTTCATCATGGAGAGTGTTGATGAGCAGCTTCATGTTGGAGCTGTTGAGATCATTTAGCGAAAACACCTTATTGATGCCGGAATTTTTGGCGTATTTGGACCCGGTAACTTTACAGTTATAGAGGTAGATTCCAACACCATTGTTGGGGAAAGTCATCACCATTTCCGAGAGCAAATCGTTGATGCAAGTGAGGATCTCGACGATCTGGCTCTGCCCATCGAGCTGATGGATGGGCGAGTATATTGCGGGAGAAAGTTCAATGAGAAACACGATTCCCTCTTTGATTTCATACTGTTGGTATGGTTTCTGGTCGAGAATATCCATTGTGGTTGGAGAAAATTGAATGAGACGCGGTTTTTTTGATTGAAAAACGTCAAGGTTGAGAGTCTCAGAGTGCGGGTGGGTGGGAGTCAAATTACGTGGCGATTGTGGGCAATTTGTATGTTTTATATTGCCTTTGGTGGAGCAATGGTGGTGATTTCCAATGTTGGTATTAGGGCCAAGGGTAGGAAATGTGGAGGCAAGGCGCGCATGTTAAGTAGGGCCGGCGCACTGGGGGCGGGCCAAAATTTAGGCCCCATTGTAGGCCCCATTGTAGGCCCCATTGTAGGCCCCATTGTAGGCCCTTAGGCCACACTTTAGGCCACAATTCAGGCCACATTATAGAAACGTTTTCTTAGTGTCAAGGAATATTTTTTGCCGCCGAACAAAGGGTGAGTTTCTTATTTTTTAAAAAGATCGGGTTTGACGTTCAGATGATTACTGATTAGAGGCTTTCATTGGGGCAAGAATATGCGACTGACTGCAAAACTGGTTGCATTGGATGATTAATGTAAACCAACACGTTCTAATAAGTGCGCACCACCCATTTGCTGCAATGTACTTTTGAGGGGATATAATGAAACAGAAGGGATGGATCAGACTTGCAGAGTCATGATAATTTGTTTCTAACAGCTAATATCCAGAAAGTTTTTCAGAAAGGTTTTCACCATATTGGGTCTTTTACTGGGTCTGTTTACTGTCCCTGTTATTCTGAAGCTCATTTAGAGTATCATGGGATAGGGCCTTAGGAAACCAATTAGGACTGATAGTAAGAGCTCATAAAATAGTAATATGTTAGCTTTAGTAAGGAGGGTAGGCTAGCTTGAAGTGGTCACACATATGGATTTTCTAGCCACAGTTCTCAAATCGTTCTTTATCATTTCTGTGGAGCTCTTGGTGTAATATTCTGTTTTCTCTGTAGGGTGTTTCCCACTGAAATTACGCTGACAGGCTCAGGAAGTTTAGGGGACCAATTCCTATAGTTTTTGAGCAGTTTATTTATTTAAACTAAAGCAGCGGCTAGGAGAGAAGCACCGAACGAGAAATAATGGCATCACTATGACGATGCCAACTGGATGTTGCTGAGGTTCAATTTCAAATATCGCTCCACGGGTTCCTATACTGCCGGGTTTGCACCAAAACATTTAGGCAAAGCATGGTTTGACCTGGGAATGTCCGTTGTGTAGTCATAACATACCGAGACACTAGAAAAAGAAAGAAACAACATAAAGAAATGAATATACCAAGAGCTATTGGTTGAAGTATCCAAGCATTGGATGCCAATAAATGTATTGGAAAAGAGGCTTTTTTGTATATATGGACATCTTCGGGGCAGGTGTTTTATTTTCGTATTTGAAAGTCTTTGGTAAAGCTTATTACATGGGAAATGAATATGGACAAAACCTCCGTAGAAATTTGAAAAGCTTAGCCGAAGAGTTCAAACCCTAATACGACACCTGGGCCTGTTCGAGATCTCAATCGGTACAACCAGAGCTTTATGAATATATTTCCAGTATTCTTGTAAACAGGCCATTTTTATTGTAAGCAAATAATTGTACAATTCTTCGAATGTGTCAATACGTGAAAGCATAAAACAAACGAGATAGATGGACTTGCTAGTATCATTATAAAGAGGGTATTGCGGCGTTTTCAACCACCTCCAGTAGGGCCAGTATGAAATCTGGGACTTTTACTCTTTGGGGCTACCACAGCAATAAAATACCCAGCTTAAAACTTCACCTCACGTTTTTCACAAGAAGGGCTGGAAAGGAATTAATAGTGTTAATGTGACCGATACAGTTGAGTAGGAATGATGAAATGAGGAAGACCCGAATCCATACATAACTCTTTTCAACAAAATTTTAATACCGTAAATGAGTTGAACGTTTTGGAACTATTATATTTTTTTCCCACGCCACAGCCTAATGAGGTTTTATGGCTCCATAAAGCTCAAGTCAAAAACACCAATTATAATCGTCCCACATAAATGCAATTTAACGATATGATCAACACCGAAGGCAGGTTGATAATTGAAGAAACTAATAAGGAAATTTTGGTTAATATATACAAAAGCCTCTTTATGGAAAGGCCATGCCAATTTGGTGAAACAAAAAAAAAAAAATACACATTCTCTCAGGATGTGTGAACCCAAGTCTTCCTTAAAAAACTGGCTTTTCTCGTCCTTGATGGGTCATTTTATAATCCACTGAGGGATTATTACACATCATGTTGCACTCTCGTCTCTACAAATTGGTTGGGATTGAGAATATAGACGTGTCCGCTTTTCAGAATATAGACGTGTCCACAACATCACATTGGGTGTCGCCTGGGGATCTTTCTTTAATATCATCAAGGTTGGTAAGAATAATAACAACTTGGAGTCGGTGCCTGAGAAAAATATCCAAGAGAGAAAAAGTGCATGAATATTCTTTGAATTTGAGGGATATTGTCCTCCAATTCTTGAGAATGCAATAGGACACAGTCATCACCATAATTTCCGAGTTTATCAAGACTTTTAAAAACATGAATTTGCATAAGCTTATGACACCAATGAATAAAAATCAATCTAGCGGGAAAATCGGGTATATTGGGTGGGCAAGTGGTGTGCTGAGTCTGTTGCATCCGCAGCCTCGGGCCCTAGGGCCAGCACAGTTGATTATCCCCAATTTCTTTCCACACACCCATAAAAGTTTACTTGGGGAAAAAAGTTACAGAACCCAAGAAATGTGCTTTTTAAAAAACCCGTCTCTTCAAAATATCATGAATCATTAGGAAACTGCTATCTAATGTGGTCACTATATGAGTGAGATCATGCCATAGTAAAACTACTAGGGCAGGCTGCGGCCCCAGGAAAGGTGAGTCATGGTACTGCCAGGAGATTATTCAAAAGACACAGACATTGAATATTTTAACCACATAAAGAAATAAATCGATAAAAAATACAACACAAAACATCTAATCAGCGTGATCTTTTTATTTCTCGGTGCCCTGTATCTTTTTACTGACCGTGTGTTGAGGCCCCATTTATTAGGGCACGCCTGTTCTCACGCCTCGGCACTCTACGGCCTGGGCCCGTACTGCGTCGTGCCATTAGGCCCAAACGGCCACAGGCAACCACCATCACGAATACACTCACAACCAATTAGAAAATCCAAAAAACCGGGAAACACGCCCTAAAAAATCAAACAAGATATAGAAATTGGCACGGAAACCCGAAAGAAATAATAACAAACAAACACCCATCCTCATGTCAATCCACTACGTTCTAATACTCAACCGGCAAGGAAAAACCCGGCTTGCTAAATGGTACGGTAGCTCATACACCGAAACCCAGAAACAGGAGACCATCAACGAGGTGCACCGGCTTGTGTCAACTCGTGATCTGAAGTACCAGAGCAATTTTGTCGAGCTGGGCGATGGCATGGTGGTGTATAGGCGATATGCCGGGCTCTATTTCATCGTGCTGATTGATTTTCTCGAAAACGAGCTCAGTATTTTGGAGTCAATCCACTTTTTCGTCGAGATTTTGGACACGTATTTTGACAATGTGTGTGAACTTGACTTGGTGTTCAATTTCTTCAAGTTGTACCCCGTGCTTGATGAGGTATTCCTAGGAGGTGAGCTTATGGAGACCCTGAAAAGCAGGGT
>JAJMAK010000394.1:0-14499 GCA_030572615.1 Metschnikowia lachancei | reverse complement strand
TTGATCGAGCGTGTTTCCCAAGTATACGACTCAGCTTTGAAAAGAGCAGCATCCAATAATTATAAGAACATTGTGCTTTGTACTCATGGGGGTGTCATTACTGCCTTCACCAACCATTTGCACAAAGGAAGAAAATACAACTTGGGTGCGGGACTTACGGCAAATGATCTTAGGGTTCCATTCAATACTTCCATTACTGCCGTCGATGTTGATAAGGAGACTGGTACCGGTACCATTGTTAACTTTGGTGTTACTGAACACCTCGGCGGAAATTTCCAGGTGAGAAACCAGCTCCTACGTTAATTTAGAGAGTGAATACGATGTTATACAGTGTTAAATTATAGTATATTATGGTATAAAACGATGATATAAAACTAGAAAACATGAATATACCAATATGAATGTGAATAATGGAAGAACAAACATGTAACCATGAAAATGAAAATGAAAAGTGGAAGCCTAAAGTAGAAATCAAGCAAGTCTTTCGGGGTCGAGTGTGTTGCTTCTGGAGAAAGAAGCATATTTCTCGAAATTGTCTTTTCTCTCCAACTCGTACTCGGGGTTCTTAATTCTAGAATTTGACCGGCGCCTGAGCACCCTCTTGCCCCATTTCCACGCCTCACAACCCAAAAGGTAAAGAATACTGAATGCAAAGGCAAAACCCCACTCCTGGCCAATGGGTGCATGCAAAAATACCTTGTTGTTGATCACAGGAATATACACCACTGGGAACACAGAAACAAATCCCCCAATCACCGACCAGAACAAGAATTGGTTTTTCCAAAGATCAACCGAGGTTTGCTTCCACCAAGGGAGCTCCGTTTCTTCTCTCATACGGAACAACGAACTGGTGGGATGGACACATTCCCAAGCCAAAACAAGCGCACACCAAGTCATGATGGCAAAAGACGTTGATCTGCCTCTGAACACCAAGTTACACACATCGGAATCGGCATTAACTTCGTTACATCCGACACCCAAGTATCCATCTCCAACGCCAAACACAACAACCACAAATCCAAGCATACAGCACGCAGCCATCCAAACACCGTAGCCCATCATATCGCAAAGAAGCTCCTTGGTGAAGATCTTACGGTTTGGAGGTTGGTTCAAAACACCATCGATGGCTTGTTCTTGGCCCAAACCCATGGCCGGAAAACAAGAAGTGACAACAATAATCCACAACACTTCGACAGGAGACAACGGAAACACAGAGTAGCCCGACTCGTCTTTGAAAGCCAACCCCACCATCAAGTAAATGGCCTGGGCCACGTTTTCAGCCAAAAGCTGTAAAATGAATTTCTGAATGTTGGATGCCATACGACGTCCTTCCTCGATAGCATGCAAGATAGAAGAGAAGTTGTCGTCCGTCAACACAATGTCCGAAGCGTCCTTGGCCACATCAGATCCATTGAGACCCATAGCAATACCAACATCCGCCTTTTTCAACGAAGGCGAGTCGTTCACTCCATCACCCGTCATTGCGCAGAACTTGCCACGACGATGTAACGCGTCAATCATACGCACTTTCGTTTGGGGAGCACAACGAGCAATCACCAAGGGCAACACAGGCAACGAGTCGATTTCTCCATCATTCAAGCCATCAAACTCTGTAGCAGTCATACACATTGCCTTGACAACCTCGTCACTGTAGTGGTACAAGTTGTGGGGAATAATACCGACTTCTTGGGCAATGGCTTTGGCAGTACTTGGGTGGTCGCCGGTAACCATGTGGACATTAATTCCCGCCTTGTGACAAAGCTTGACAGAATGAGCAGTCTCGAGTCTTGGAGGGTCGTAGATACCAACCAAACCATGGAAGGTGAGGTTGGACTCAATCCCCTCTCTGTCATTCAAGTCATCCTTCTCGGGGTCAAAGTCTCTGGACGCCAATGCCAACACACGCAACCCTTGCGAGGACAAAGCATCCATGTTTGCTTCAATTTCAGCAATGTGTTCTTCAGTCATGTCAATGAGATCAGGAGTATCACTTTCATCCTCAATATTGCCTGACCAGTTCTTACATCTTCTCAAAATACGCTCGACAGCTCCCTTGGTGAAAATCTTGGTTTCATCTCCCATCTGGTAAATAGCAGACATTCTCTTGATGGACGAGTCGAAAGGATACTCTTCAATGTACTTGAATCCCCGGGCAATTTGCTCTCTGCCGTAGCCCAATCTGCAGCAAAATACTTGAATGGCAATTTCAGTAGCATCACCATGGGCCTTCCAAACCAATTCGCCCGAGCTTTCATCCTTTAATTGACTAACAGTAGCAATATTAGCTAATGTAGCGACATTAAGCCAGTGCACAAAATTGCGAGGATATTCTTCAATGGCACCTGTATTGATTGGCTTGAAATCAATCTCTTCGTCCGTCTCCTTAATAAATTTGGGCGAAAATCTCGTGTGAGACAAGTCTCCGATAGTGGGGTTAAACGCATCGTTAATGTTATCCATAGCAAACGTGCCAACAGAAGGAACCCAAACTTTCTTCGTGATCATCTTACCCTGGGTCAAAGTACCAGTTTTGTCTGAACAAATGTCATCAATGCCTCCCAAGGCTTCCAAAGAGTCCAATTTACGAACAATGACATTTTTGGCAACCATGACCCGGGCACCAACAGACATGGTGATGGTCAACACCACAATTAAAGACGACGGAATCATCGACAACGCCACACATATGGCGTAGATTGCAACCTCCTTGTTGACCTGGAATTTTTGTGTAGCCATAACAACAATAGCAAAAACAACAGCAATCCAGAACAAAACAATCGCCAACCATGATAACACTCTTTGCAATGGAGTTCCTTCGGTGACGCCCAAAAAATTTCCCAAAATGTCTTTGAAAGTACCGAAAAATGCTCTGGTATATTCCTTTGACGAAGGCTTTCTACCATCAGTCTTGTCAACTTTTCTAATGAGTCCAGTGTCTGACTTCAACGATTGGGCAATCTTACCAATTTCCGTTTCTAATCCAGTGGCAATGGCAACACCGGTTCCCCTACCCTTAGAAACCACCGACGAAGAAAAAGCCATGTTCAATCTGTCACCAACAGGAACGCTCACAGACGAGTCTGCGTAGACTTCTTCTGGTTTTTTGGCCACAGGCAAGGATTCTCCCGTCAAAAGAGCCTCATCAGTTTCCAAGTTCATGGCATCGATTAATCTCAAGTCCGCGGGAATCGTGTCACCAACCTTAATGTGAACAATATCACCAGGAACAACGTCATCAGTAGGAATGGTCAAGTCATCTCCTCCTCTGGTCACACGTGCAGTGGAAGAGGACAATGATCTGAGAGAGCCCATGGTTTTCTCGGCCTTAACTTCCTGAATAAATCCAATGACAATGTTAATGGACACCACTGCGGCAATAACTCCACCGGAAATCCAGTCTTTGACTGCAAGAGCAATAATCATAGAAATGATTAAAACCATAATCATGGCATTAAAAGTCTGATGGGCCAATATTTTGGTGTAGCTGATTTTGTCACCCTCACCAAGCGAGTTTTGACCATAGCGTTTTCTCAATTCTTCCGCCTGCAGCATGGATAATCCTTGAATGGCATCTGTGTGAAAGTTGCTGATTACCTTTGATGCCGGAAGTCTATAAGGCACAAATTCCGTGGCCTTTGTAATTTCAGTTGATGATGACGATGCATCTGCATAGTCATTGGCATTTACACCAGCCCGACTTTTAGTTTCGTCGATATTATTTTTTGTGGACATGGTGGTGTGTAAAAAAACTATAAATAAAAAAAAATTATACTTATTGATAGAAATACTTACATGCGAAGCGAGAGAAAGTGGGCAGTCTCGCCTCTTATATACTAATCACTAGATTTTGGTTTTGATTTGGGGTACTTCATGAAGCGTTGTGCCAAGAATGCGAAACGCAGACGTGCATTGGCCGCAAATCTTATCGCTAACATGACCCCGCTCGTTTAATTCAAGACAGAGTAAGCCCAAAAACACCCGAAATTGTTTCAAGTTGATCTTAAAGATGGTTTGTTACTTTTATCTAAAAGTTTGTACTACAAAGCACCACCCTTTGAGCAAGGACTCATGAAATGGAAACGTCCAAAAGCAATTATTCAAATATTGTTTTATCTGCTTACTCCTGCACTGCCTGCCCAGCGACGCTCACGCTTAGTGCATGTAAGTGGTTAATACTGTACAATATTAGGCTTGTCTTCCGGCAGTTCTAATGGTCCACGCAACACTTGCGGGCTTGGCAAAACGCTGATATCATCAATTCGGTGATAAGCATGACAGGGGGTTGTGTTAATTATCTGAGAAATCAACTCTGTGTGAGTTTTTTTGCACATTTTTTTGCACATTTCTTATGTTATCCTTTCCTTTCTCGCTCTACTCTCACCAAGAGAAGGAACACCACCCAGCACATGCCACATCCCATGTATTCTTACTACATACCGGAATGACAATTCCTTCTGAATGGAGGGGGGGCTGAGTTTTCGCAGTGGTGAATATTGACTCATGATGGACTGGAGTGATAGGGCACCCAGTTTCAGTTCCGGGTTTTCGGGAGTTTATCTTTATCACAAGTTTTCTGGGCCCTACCCGCCCAAAAGTCAGTGTTGTACCAAGGTCTTTTTAAACAGCAATCGATTTTAAACTCTGCCAGCGGGTATATCCAAATGCCAAGGACGCAATGGAATTGACCGAAATTCTTTTGGATATTTCATCATGATATGCTCATCGGCAGAATTTCTTTAACTAACCAATGTCTTCGTATTTAATATGGACCCACGTGCACGATGGTGCCAACTACAGAAAGACGGCCGGTTCCGATTCTCTTGTGGAGGCTCATCCTGCAGGAAACTGCTTGGCAGTTTTGCCCTGATAAGTGATGATGAGGTAAGGTGTTGGGATTTGAGGGGCATTAAAAAAATGCGAGGGAAGAAAAAAACTATTCAAGGAAGGAAACGACGCTGGCCACGTGCTTACTGAGGGGGAGGTGGAAACTTAATTTCGTTGCATCTTATTCGTCTGCTTTCTCTGTTTCCTCTTGTATTTTTTTTCTACCTATTATTCTACTTCTCATTTGCTTGCAGAGTTCGACTTCCCCAAAGTGAAATCGAACGCGTGGTCTAATTTCCCCAAAAGGTCGTTTCTCTCTCTCTCTCACAGATATGGGCGGGTCACATGACCAAGAAAAAAATCAACAATATTGGCGCGGATTATGTGCACGCCGCCTACATGTTACCAAAGTGCCCAGCTTCTTGATGATGCCGATGCCGACGCCCAAGCCACACAATTATACCTTATACCATGATGGATGACGACATTCTCTCCGCTATCAAAGAGAAACGGTTTGCTTCGGCCAAATGCGAGATCAACTCAAAGATCATGCGGTTTCCTCAAAAAAACTACTACCGTGCACTTGATGCGTTCTATCTCCTAAACACCGGGGACACTAAAAGCGCATTAGACGAGTGTAACAAAACCAAGGCCAAAGTCCCCAGTGATCCAGCCACCTTGGACCTTCTCTATGAGACGTATAGTAAACTCGGAAGAAGATCTGAAGCGCAATCTGTGTATGAGACTGCGGTGAAAAAGTACCCGTCTCCAGAGCTAATCTTGATGTGGTATAATAAGGCGGTGCAGATGTTTGATGCTCAAATGATGCAAAAGTCGGCCGCTGCACTTCGTAAGTCGGCTTCTCTGAACCGAGACTATCAGCTCAAGTCTGTGTTTGCTGATTTCATTTGGAGCTCAGAGACCAAATCCGAGAAAGAATCGCAAATACTTTTGGATTCAGCGTCGAAGACCATGGAGAAACTCCAACCCTTGCAAACCAACCAGGAGGCTTTTCTCTTTGCAAGTGTATTGATGAAGAAACAGGATTTTATCCAGGTGGCTAAAATCTTGGAGCCTGTTGAGAGCAAGGAGCTTGAGTTGATTATTTTGTTTCTCGAAGCCCTTGACAAAGTACAAAATTGGAACAAACTATACCAGTATGCCCACAGCTTACTCTTTGACCAATCTTTTAATGATTACGATACTTGGAAATACCTTATCAAGGCCGGACACGCCTTAAATAAACCACAAGAAGAGCTCTGCTCGCTCATTAAGTTCGACACGCGGAATTCTTTGGTGGCCAATTTGGAAATATCTCGAGTCTACGGATCTAATAACGAGCAAGCGGTCAACGCATACTTCAACGTTTACAAAGCAAATGCATGCTGCTCTGCGGATCTTGCCGCATTTGAACTCCCAGATTCTTTCAAAGACAAGATTGTGGCCCAAAAGTCTGCGCTTCTCCAGAAGCCCCAACTTTCCTACGAGGAAGTTGCACTTTGCATCAACATAGAGAAACTCCTTCTGAAGCTTGGCCCTCATCAAATTAAATGGGAAAGTTTTGCCAAATACGAGAACCCAGGACTTGGCGAATTGTACCTTGCTTCAATGATCCAATCGTTCGGCCGTGACTTATCCACCACCAGAGTTCTTGAGCACATTGTCAAACTTGAGAAATTTTGTGAGCTTGACCCACACAACTTTAATATCAAGCTTTGGTTGCTCAATCTCTACTCAACCATCAGTGGATCTAGTATGGCGTTGGAAACCTACGGAAACTTGAAGATCAAAATGATTCAGCATGACATTATGGCCTATAAGCTTAACCTTGAGCCTTCGGTTAGAAATTTTAACCAACTCATCCAAATATTCAGATTCTACCTCACTGCTGAACGCGAGATAACCGCATATTTTGATGTTGCTTTAGAAAGGGGTCTCTACACGAAGCTCGAAGACTTGTACCAGTTTGGCAAGCGGCTCACTAGTTCGATCTCGAAGCATTTATTAATATTGCAAATCTCAAAAATGTGCCGGATGCTTAATAATGATTATGCAAGCTACTTTCAGGGTATTTTGAATGACTCAAAGGCCCAAGTCTTGAGCGATTCGTTTTCGGTTTCAGACAATAGAGATTTCGAGACTGATTACAAGTTGGGCTTTGAGTTTGACAGCAAAGTCATGTTCAAAGGTGAAACTAAAAAGTCAAAGGAGTATGTTCAATTATATTCTGTTAAAGAACTTCTCATTGCTGAGACACACGAGGGAGAAATTGAAAAGTTGCTCAAGCTCTTCGAAAATTGGTTAAGTAACCCCACGTTTACGAAAACATTGAGCCCTCTGGAAACGCACTTTCTCAAAATGTTTTTGGCCATTTTCAAGCTCACGAAGGTGTCTCAGTCAAAGGATAAGGTGCTGCAAATGAACTACTTAACAAAACATCTTGACTTCAAGAACATCATGGAAAATTACCTTGCAAAAACGTCGCCCTTGTCTAGTACTGCCAACCGAATCCTCGTGGATTCTTTGGAATTGGTGAAGGTGATTAGAATGTTGCTGAATGACGAGCTGCTTGGCGCATTGGGCAAGAAATTCCAACAAGGATTAGTGAAGTACGTTGTGACAAATCCAGAAATCAGTTACTTCAAGAAGGTGAAGCCTACTTTGGGTTTTGGCAATCTCTCCGAGTCATTTGTGGCAACGCAGCTTGAGAGGCTCGAGGATGGAATCCGTGCGTCAAAGTTCAAGTTGAAATAAACATGTGGAGTTTGGAAACTCGGATAGGCTCAGATTTGTTAAACTCATATCTTGGCATTGATTCCAAACACGTTTGCCATATCGTTGATCCTGGAAATGCCCGTCTGAAGCAAGTATTTTCTTGTCCTGAGCTCTGTCTCCTTAGAGTTGATGCGGAACTCTGCTCGGGCAAATTCAGCCAAACCTGCGCGTTCATGGTGTTTATAGATGATCCTCATAATGGACCGATAGGTAGAAAGCACATTTTGCCTGAAGAGAAACTCTTCCAAAGACAAGAATTTTGTGTTTCTCCGGGAGTATAGTCTAACTGTGCGAAGCAAGCTTACTGCCATGTGATGGGGATATAAAGAAGAAAGGAAAGAGAGTGTGTTGATTTGAGTTGATTTCAGTCTAGAAAAAAACGGCGCGCATGCTGAAGTTTTTCTGGGACATCCTCTCTATAAGGATATGTATATAGTCAGCCCAATAAACCTCCCTCTAAAATACCCCAGCTTCAAATTGCAATGATCCGTTTGTATCTTTTTCCGATGGAAAATAGCACGTTAATTTTGCCTGGGAGGAGCTTAAAAAAATTGGGTGATGTTAATGGGATCTCCTTTGCTCGTGAAGAAAACGCAAAACACCTTCACTGTCAGCTACAAGTCCGGGAATTGGTAGCTCGGTCATAGGTAAATCCAGTCACGGTAATTCAATAATAGGTAAGTCATTCATTATTGTAGGTATATGTGCTTGGCCGTTTAATCCAGAAGGAGGAAGGGCAGGTATTATATAACTACGCACGGCCTACTGGGAAAACAATAGAGTAGCCGGCGGACATAAGAGTACTGGTAGACCACGAAACGTGAGAGGAGATAATTGCGCACTCGCGTAGGATATCGGCCGGATGCGTGCGCACGTATCGACCAACCCTCAGTGGGCCGTATCGGTCAATAATAAACCCCAAAGAAATAAAAAGAGAAATAGTAAGGTAAATATGCAGTAATTGTCTATATCATAATGTAATTCTTGTGTGAATGTGAAGGCCAGATCATATAAACAATTGTGATGTACCAAAAAGCCAGATTTGACACCCAAAGGATTTAAACCCGAGTCGGATTCAAGTCGCTCGCTCACTCGGAGGAAACGCATTGGTTATTATACTGTTGAGGTTGCACTTTAACTTCTCCAGCCATCCAGAAAGCCACTCGGTGCTTTTTTCTCGGTGCTGGTGCTGGTGCTGGTGCTGAGGTTGAGGCTGTGAAACTGCACTTAGATGGTGTAGTCGGCTTATTAGATCATTTGAAAACTTTCTTCTTTTTTGAGGGCGTGATACCGCACCAATATGTCCGTTGTTACGTAGGTCTTTAGTGTCAAAACTGTTCAAGATGGTCTTGTTGGCAACAATGTGGGAGAATCTCTGGTTTCCAGCCAGCTGGCAATCGCCATCTTCTGAATTCATTTCCGTATCATGAAGCTCGTTGAGGATTTGCTCATACGTGACAATACAGTCCGAGCAAACGAACTCTTGGTAGTGATGGGACAAGGTGGAATTTTGCGGGGTGTCTTTGGCGTTGAAGCTATGGGAGTTGGAGCAACTAAGAACAGAGCTGATTTCATACAACGGCTTATCGCAAATGGTGCAATATTTGAGTCTCTCTGTGCCGGGAATCTTGCCGAAAATCGCCTCCAAGTCCTCAATGACAGGAACAGGAAACTGGGCCCTTTGGTTGGACCTAAAGTCGATTTTGAGCAGTTGTGAGTACCCAAAAGTGGGGAAGAAGGTGACCCTCAGTGATTCTTCTCGGAGTCTTTTCTTGATGTTGGCCAAGGATTTCTTGCGAAACATCGCCTTCTGCGACTGAGCCTCCATCACGTAATCTTCCACCAACACTATCGGGTCCTGGGCATCTTCGAGCAGATCTTCATGGGCCTCGTCGATATACGTGCAAGTGTTGTGAATCTCGCTCGTGTCCTGTCTGTTGGAGTGCACGGACTGGACAAAAGTCGACTCTTCGAGAGCATCTTTGCTCAAATCAAAGCTTAGTAGCAGGTTTCTTTCGGGAATTGTGAATTGTGGGTTGTTGGTGAAACGAGAACACGTCAGTGATGCCCTCTTGAGTTGTTTTGATGCTGCGGGAGGAGGAAACGGTAGTGACGTCAACGTAGTGTCATCGATGAGATGAAGCTTGGATGGACGGCTTTGAAGACCGGGCATGCGTGGCGTATTTAGATCGGATGAAGGTATAGATCTCAATGCGTGTGTCTTTTTTAACGAAACTGCGTCTTGTGCGGCCGGCGGGGTAAACTGGTGAAGCTGAAGAAACTGGTGGGGGCCGTTCTTGTAGCACCAGTGTTGTGCTGGTGGGTATGTGTGATGTGTTCCCCCAATAAAGCAATTCTCTTGGGTTGCGCAGTTTACATTTATCTGGGGCAGGCCAAAATTTGCGCACGTTTCATGTGTAGACATGTCGAGAATAGAAGACTGGACTAAATCTATGGACATGGTAAATGAGTGAGTGAGGGATAAAGCCGGAAATAAAGAAAGAATAGAAAGATTGCAAGATGGAAAGATAGAAAGCTACGATTTAGAAACACAAAGCAAAAACAAAAGCAAATACCCCTCCCATGGAATATCTAAATAAAGATCAATGCATAAATCAAATCTAGCCACGTAGTGCGAAGACCTCATCCAATTACCCGTACAGATTAGGAAATAAAAACAAATACCAGCAGCTATAGCAAAAAACTGCGCACTTTCCAACGGTTTCAGCCTTGGTGCGTGCGTACACACCTGGGAAGCCAGGGTCTGAAGCTAATGTTGCGCGCAAGTTTTGAGCTAGGGCTATTTTGTTTTGTTTTGTTTTGTTTGTTTGTTTATGTTTTTCTGGTAAATACCCCGGAAATGCTGGCTCTAAGGAAGAATGTCGTGTTTTTTTTTTATCTTTTTTTCATCATTTTTTTTTCTTTGTGATAAATCGAGCAAAGTATGACATCTATGCTTTTTACGCTTTTCTTATGTGTATTTGCTCATTGGATCCGGGCCCCTGTTTTCGGACTGGGATCTACGGCATGCACATCACGTGAACGGTAAATTTCTAGTTTTTATTGTTCTTGCTCGCATTTCCTTAAGTGACAATTTTTCTGACGGGGACATTGTCATAACTAACACGCAGGGGTATTCAGATATGTTCAAAACGCGTACGCAGCGTAGCGTAGCCAGGGCACTTCGCAGCGTGTCCGTAGCGTAGCGTAGGAACTTCTAACAGAGTAAATTAGGCTGTAACTTCAATGGCGACGATGAATCATAATTGATTTAATATTGCCTCTACTTTGCCTGAAAAAGGCATAATTAGGAAATATATAGAGCAGAAGCAGGTCAGTTCCCAGAAACCAGAGATTGATACTCACATTTCGAAAATATCCATGCCTTTTTCCATTTCGTTTTCAAAGTCTCCTTCAACAAAATCTCCATAGGTAACTAGTATAGGTTCATCGACCTTTTTGTCAATGTCGATGGGTTCGGGGGTTTCCAGTTACTCGGCCTGCCCACTAATCGTATCTTCGTCAGGCATTTCTTCGGGCGCGATGATCCCCCGTGATTTGAGTATTGCCAATATCTTTACCGTATTTGACAGAATCCTACCTCTCTTCTTTGTGACTATGTTTCCTACTCGAGAAAAAAGTGCTCCTGAAGGTGCTGACATAGCAGCCACCGCAAAGAAATCTCTGGCCATGCGGGAAATCATTTTGGCTCCCGTTCTCGCGGGGCTCTCTAAGGTACGTTTCAAATTCGTCTTTGGTTCAACAGGATCTGAAATTGAGTCTTCTTCGAACTTCATTTTTTACTTGTGATAGGCTTGAAAAAAGAATTCTTTAATCGTGATAATTTTGTCGCTCGAGAAACTCTCATTTTTACATTCCACTAATTTGTACCGTGGACCGAGTACATTAGCAAGATAAAGCAGTTTTTTTTGACGTGGAAGTAACTTTTTCCTCGCTTCCTCCAAGCCAAAAGCAATGAAAGGATTTTCTTTTGAGAATTCGTCGTCCTTCAAAGAAATCGACTAAGTTAAGACGTCATAAATCATGGGGATTGTTCGATTAATTGTAGGGTAAGACGATTCTTGAAGTGTCAAAGTAGGAGCCCAGAAAACATTTAAAATATCAAGAAGATTCTTCAAGTAATTCCAGTCCTTACTGGTTGGCTCAAAGTTATGGAGATCAGCAGTACTTTACGAAGATTGGCCATAATTAATCCTTTAAAGAACTTCCATGTGATCCCTAAGAAGTCAATCTTGTTACCGGATCTTCACTAATTAATCGTGGCGGAAACTTTTCCCATATTTCCGTCGAACGTTTCGTTTACACTTTCGACATCCTCGTCGTAAATTTCCTTAAGCCTCCGCCGCCTCAATGTAGAACGGCTCATGGTGGGAGCATCGTTCCTCAAGAAATGGATCAGCAGCCTCCTGAAAGATTCTGACTCAACAAGTGAAAAAGACAAATCGTTTTTCACAATCATGATTAACATCAATCACTCGTACTTAGCTGTGTCAAATGAAACGAAAAAGGCGCCTCTCCAGAAACACGCAAACCTAAAGATTTGGATCTTATCTAGCTGCAAAAAGTCATCAATAATGTGAGGGCCCTTGTAGAAGCCACATGAACCGACAATTAAGGATCCAAAATGTTCCAACCATTTGGCGCAGGTGAACTGGCTGCTTCTTTCTCGACGCGTTCCATTGTCAAGTTATGGGCTGACTCATAGTGCTGTTTGAAGGTCGTCCAGTTCCTGTTAAAACCATAATTATATTTTTTGTGGCACAAAGTGCAAAGTGCACTCCGTCTGAATTCGTTTTCGGTCTGATAACAATTCGGGCGAGAGGCATGACTTAAACAACTTATACTTCATGGCACCATGAACTTGGTGGGAAGGTGGCAGTTTTAAATATTTCGATAGGTGTTGGGCTCGGGTAATTCATTATGGTGGCATTCTGTGCTCAAAATTTGAAAAAACTACCAACAGAATGGAAGGTATTCTCTCTCCTCGCGGATGTCTGAGTAAATTTGATGGGTATGAATTTGAAAAAGTCATCGGTAGAAACTAAAGTCCCCGATCCTAAACCTTGTTAGTGCATGCGTGTATTATTTTACTACATAAATAAACTTCAGGAAACACATAAGAAGCAGACACGAACTTCTTGAAGATACACTGCAAAAAAAAAGTCCACGTGCGGTCTGCGCCTCTACGCGCATTGTGAACAACTCTGCGGTACTACGGGGTACCGTTACGTACACTGCCTGAAGTGTTGTGACCAGGCATGCGCGCTGGTTGATAAGCACAGCTTTTTGTAGACACCGATGGTAATGCCAAACCAACTGAACAACTAAGCAACAAAAAGAAAATGCGGAAACAGCGAATTTGCTCATAATTGATGACGTCGAAGACGACGACGAAGTCGTTGAAACTTCTTCAAATCAAATTTTTGGGGAGTAAGTTCATAAGCCTATTTATCAATCATTTTTAACATGCAAACAAACCCTTTTTTTGTAGCTATGGCTTTGAGCGATTCAAGATTTTATGACATTTTCTTGTAAATAGTAAATATCGTACGCGTACGGGTACGCAAGTCGCTGGCGTACGCGCGGTACGGAATGCGTACGTACTCCTTAATTACACGCGTTTGCTCACCACTGTGCCGTGGGTTGCAAAATTTCTATTATTGTATTCCAAACAATAAATATTGTGATTCTGTAGATCCGTCCCAAGCTACCAAGGGCTTTTAAGACTGTGCAAGGATAGTTAATTCATAATTCTGGGACATACGCGGCCACTCCCAAGACTTTTGCGGTATGCAATTGTGGGCTGATTCAGTGTTACGTCGTGCAGTCCGTTAGCAAAATTATTTTTTCTTATGAAAACAGTATTTACCGTATTGTATACACCCTCCCATTTTCACGATACTGTAGGATTTCTATGAATTTACGTCGAATTACGAAATTTATGCGTACATCAAGTTGGTAGGAAAGTTCCAAAGATTTACAGCAACAGATGGTGTTATATTTCTCTCTAGATCCACGTATGGTGTAATGCAGTGTTGCCCAAAATGCGCGCGTGTAGCGTTGCGTAATGCTACGCGTATTATACGCAAGGGCATTTACGCGAATTTACGCTACGGATACGCAAGCACTCGCGTATTTCGTAGCGTAAATATACGTATTTATAGCGTAAATTTGCGTAACATAGAACCTGTAACATGCATGGCTATAGATATACAAGATCATGTTTTCACCCGGTCGGAAATTAACGCTAATTTTCGGATTTGATGTAGAGTTTTTGTGAGGGTTTTCTGCATAATAGCACTGATTGAATAACCAGTCTCATGAGGTGTAATCCGATGCAAGTACTTCATAAGCAGATCCCCATGACTCGTTAACACTACCAGTGAACCATCTGGAATGATGGTACCACTGAGAGCAGAACTGGAGTCAGTAGTTGACACACCCAGAATGTCATCAGGGAGTGAAGCGACCTGAGGGGCGTTCCCTCACTCTGGGTGACATCCTGAAGGGATGAGAGGTTACCTGGAGTTCCACAATGACTGAAACAGAATATGTGGTGGTACTTGTGAGTGAATATAAATCAATAATAAGATTAATATGTTTCACCTGACCAATACAGAACAACATGCTCACTAGACGCACTGTATGGTCACGCATGCGTGGCCATGCGGCAGCGACGTAGACTGTCGTTCTATAGTTTTGAATGAAGTTTTGAATTAAGGTCTTGAAAAATTATATAACAGCAATTACCTTGGTTGAAAGACGCGTCGAGAGCAGGGCGCGTCGGCCTGTCGCAGAGTTTCTATAAGAGTGCGTTGAGCTTGCTCCCATTTTGATAAGTTTATCTTTTTTTCTTCACAACCAGCCAAATGAAAGGTA
>JAJMAK010000393.1:0-14604 GCA_030572615.1 Metschnikowia lachancei | reverse complement strand
AGTCACACGTCCGGTGGCCTTCATTTGCTTTTTACCCTCCTTCTGTCTTTCTAGCAACTTCTTTCTTCTAGAT
Organism: Metschnikowia lachancei; assembly: GCA_030572615.1. NCBI lineage: Eukaryota > Fungi > Ascomycota > Pichiomycetes > Serinales > Metschnikowiaceae > Metschnikowia > Metschnikowia lachancei. The sequence goes on along the minus strand of JAJMAK010000393.1, from coordinate 14,531 downwards.
ATATCTGCGGCGTGCAATCTTTGTGTGACGTCCTTTCTTCTGGCTTTGATGGTTTCCCTGGCGACCACCTTATTACCGACCTTCGCCTGAATTGCAACCTCGAAAAGCTGCGACTTTAGATATTCTCTAAATCTTGACACATATTCCCTGCCTCTTGTCTGTACTTGAGATCTATGCATAACTTGTGATAAGGCATCCTGAGCCTCGCCACTGACACAGAGCTCCATTTTCACCACGTCTGATTTTTTGTAGCCGGAATCCTCGTAGTCCAAAGATGCGTAACCTTTCGTGGCGCCTTTAAGTTTTCCAAAGAAATCTTCGACCAATTGGGCCATTGGGATCTCATATTTGAGCAAAACCTGGCCTGTAGTGAGGTATTCCATCTCTTTTTGAATACCTCGGTTGGCCTCACAAATGGACATTACAGTCCCCACATATTCATCGGGGATAGTCATTATAGCATCCACAAATGGTTCCATAAACATTTCAATGTCATGAGATCTGTAATCTGAACCTGGAAAGTCATCAGGGTTAGTCACAATTTTTTCTGTTCCGTTCTTATATTTGATCTTGTAAGGCACGGTTGGGGCGGTCAAAATGATTTTTGCTCCATACTCGTTCTCCAAACGCTCTTTAAATACTGAAGAGTGTAAAGATCCTAAGAATCCCAATCTCCAGCCTAGGCCTAGAGCTGAGGATGTCTCCTTCTCCAAGGTGACAGAACGGTCATTCAATACTAAATGTTCCATGTGGTCGTTCATGACTTTGAACTCTCCCCCATCGGCCGGAAATGCCCCCACAAACACCATAGGCTTGGGTTCCTCAAACCCTGGAAGTGGCTCAAGACCAGCGCTATGTCCACTTTGGAAAAAGGTATCACCAATCATGGCTTCTTTAGGGTTTTTCATTCCCGGGATGATATATCCAACTTGGCCAGCTCTTATGTTGCTCATTGGTGTCTTGTCGGGATACATGACCCCAACCTCCTTCACGTCGTATTTCTTTTCGCTGTGTGCCGAGAGCAATTTCATTCCTTTCTTGATCTTTCCATCCACTACGAAGACGAGCATCACCACGCCCACATATGGATCGTGCCAAGAATCAACAAGCAAAGCTTTTAATGGTTTCTCGACATCCCCCGAAGGAGGAGGAATATCCTTGATGATCTTGGGAATAATATCATTCACGTTAAGCCCGGTCTTGGCACTGACAGGTATACAGTCTCGTGGATCCAACTCGAATGTGGTCTCGACCTGCTCCATTGCTCGAGGGATATCAGCAGCATCCAAGTCAATTTTGTTTATAATGGGTATCAACTTAAGGCCCAAACTGTATGCCAAATAGAAGTTTGCGACCGTTTGTGCCTGGACACCTTGTGCTGCATCGACCAACAAAAGTGCACCTCCACAAGAGGCATAAGACCTGGATACTTCTGCTCGGAAATCAACATGACCAGGGGTATCAACGAGATGCAATAAGTAATCTTCCCCAGTTTTGGGATCCTGATAAAACATGGTACATGTTTGGGCCTTCACGGTGATGCCTCGCTCTCTTTCCACGTCTAACTTATCTAGAACCTGTTTGTTTGCATCACCTGGCTTTATAACGCCCGTAAGTTCTAGTAGTCTGTCTGACAAAGTGGATTTCCCATGATCGACATGGGCGACAATACTAAAGTTTCGGTAGTTTTTCAAAGGGATCTTTTCGATTCTCTCTTCAATGGCCTTTATATGGGAGTCCTTATCCAAAGTCACTTTTTTATCTTGTAGAGCCACGGTTTTATTCGCTGCGGCCAACAGTCGAAGTCCTGTTGTGAACCACCGACTTCTCGGAAGCCCCAACAAGCTCTTTCTGATGCTTTGGGGTATAGTGTACATCGATGAGTTGATCGACACGTTTTTGTTAGTATATCTTGAGCAAAATTTTGTTCGCACTGTATTTGCACCCAGACCCAGACGCTGAGTTGTCTCGTTAGATTTCTCATCGGAATAGTTGACGGAGTTACTTATAATACAGCATAGAGCAACATCCGAGATGAAATCCTATCATAGTCCGTAAATATACCTATTTCTTGTTTCTTTGTCTGTGTCTTTTAAATTATATTGTATGACACTTTGTGAGTTGATACGACAATGGTGAAATCATTCCCAGTCTAATGGGGTGCGAAACCTCATAGTATCTTGGTATCGTACTCATTTTGAAAAAGATAAGATTTTATTTCAAATAAAACTAGTCTGATACTAGGGTTCATGTTCAAGAGTTTTCTTCCGCGAATTTCTGAATATACTTGACCAATTTGTCAACACTCTGCTCACTCACTGCATTATAGAGAGAAGCTCTGATACCACCAACGGATCTGTGTCCTTTCAACCCCGTTAACTTCTCCTCTGCTGCTCCCTTCAAGAACTTTGACTCCAAATCTTCGTTTGGAAGGGTGAATACAACATTCATCTTTGAACGAGAGTTTGTCTCCACGGGCAACTTAAACAATTGAGGGTACTTTTCCAAAATACCGTACAACGCACTTGCCTTCTGCTCGTTGATTTTTTGAATGGCATCGATACCACCAATTTCCAATAATTTCTCAGTCACCAATTTCAAAATGTGGCATGTGAAAATAGGAATGGTGTTGTAAGCGGAGTTGTTAGCGACAACAGTAGGGAACTGGAAGGCAATGGGAGTCAAAGGAATTCCCAACTCTTTTAACTCATCATCAGAGCTTTGTTCGAGCAAAGACTTCTTGATGATGTAAACGGTCAAACCGGCCAAGCCAACGTTTTTCTGTGCTCCAGCCATGATGAGACCATATTTCGATACATCAAGTTTCTTCGACAAAATGTTTGAGGACATATCAGCAACCAACTCAACGTTCTCGGGCAAGTACTCTGGACCTGGAACATTGCTAAACTCATTTCCGTGCACGGTCTCATTGTCACATACATACAAGTAGGCGGTGTTCTCCTTATCAATAGGAGCCCATTCAGCATATGAAGGAATGTGGTTAAACTTGGAAGCTTTCGTATCAACTACGATATCAACGTCAAAGCCCAATCTTTTGGCCTCCTCTACGGCCTTTTTGGACCAGCCTCCTGTCACAGCATAGGCTGCCTTTCCTTTCTTGCCTGTTCTCTTGGCGTAGTTGGCCATCAAATTGTAGGCAACAGAAGCAAACCCCAAAGTTCCTCCACCTTGCATGAAGAAGACCTCATGAGTCTCAGGAATGTCCAATAACTTGGCGAAGTTAGCCTTCGTGTCATCGATGATTTTGATTGCAGTCTTGGAACGGTGGGAAATCTCACCGACACCCAAGTTTTCTCCGTCGAAAGTCAACAAGTCCAAAGCGGCTTGTTTCAAAACATCTGTTGGTAATAAAGCTGGTCCAGCTCCAAAATGATGGGGTTCTTCACGGTCTAATGGACTCATTACTGATGATGAAGAAAGGACAGTAATTGGGCAGGAGTTGTATAGTGCGCGAAATTAAAGACTGACTCACTCACTTCACCGAGTCACTGAGCAAGAAATGAATGCGTCGGAAAATTTTGATTCCAGAAAAACTCCAGACATTCAATACCATGAGAGTGTTTCAATTTATGTTACTCGATATCATTTGAATTCATTACTTTGTAGAATACTAAGAAGCATGTCCTATTTCCTCATGTTGAGAATTGTACATAGTGGCGTGAAGTCATCTCATAACCATCATCAGCACAATATTAGTCAGAAAGGAGGTCAGTTTGTCTGACGCCACTTATATAGTATACTACCTCAGCATCATCTGTGTCATCAAGCATGCAGTGAATTACACATGCATGATTATCACACATGAAGAAGATGATGGTTTTGCAAGTACTAACAATCTTTGCCGCCATGCACCAGTCTTTTAGATTAACCGTTACCTTTGCATCTCCAGAAGGATCGTCGTCGTCGTGAGTCAGCCCATGGCTATCCTGGAAGGCAGCCGTCCTCAAACTGTCGGAATTCAAGTTCGAAGGCGGCTTCTGAATGTCGAGTTTATCGTTCCACCTAATACTGGTACTACAGCTATCTGCCTCTTGAAGTATAAACTTCAATAATCCGCCATTTCGCCGGCTCGCATGAATTGTAACCGTTTCGTGCTGTGTGGAATTCTTGAATTTTTCAAGTCGACGGTAGGTTGCAGAGAACTCGTTGGGTAGTCTCATCATGAGATCTATCCTCGGTAGCACGGGTTCTTTCAATTTGTCGCCCGTCAGTTTCATTACTTTCACGGGGATTCTGAACGTGTGACTGATCGTACTTGCATTTTCCGATACACCTGAGTAATAGAGCGCTAGGTACGTTCCCTTCGAACTGCCTTCGCCTTCTTTCTTTTGAAGCCGTATGCTTAAATCATGGCTGTTGGCTTTGTCAAAGTTTCGCAAAGCTTGAAGAAATAGTTCGATGTTAATTTCTAGCAAGATCACGTTATCTCGAATGCTTTGGATTTCTATCTCCAGAAAAATGCTGTGCATGGGGAACTTACACCATATTTGTGGTTCCTGGACCAACGAGGAGCTATTAATCAGGATAGCGAGAAGCTGTTCTGGACTGAACCGAAGTATAACCCGCTTTCGTAGGTTATTTATTTGAGAGAAGCATGATTTTAAAACATCTGTACTTTTCGCCTGTAACTTGAGCCTCATTGTTTTGGACTAGTGGATGTATACTGTCCTTATGTTGTCACTAAGAAGGTGCGCGAGGCGTGTGTTACAAATATTCATACTCCGAAAGATAGACACTCGAGTGCACTTGACAAGCCATGCTACTTTTCGAAACAAAACCAGCTTATAAACCTTGTGTTTTCTCCAATTTGTGTATATTGTACAATATTTAATAAGTTGATGAATTCTATATCTTCCTTTAAACAATCTCAACTGGTTGATACGAATTATGAAGACGTGTTCTAGAATTTGAAATTTTATACCTCAAGAATTCCTTTCTTGTAAATCTATGCCGTTGGATAGATATAAAATCATGAGGGCGAAAAGGACATAATTATTCATCTGCGGTTTGAAACATAGCCCAACCCGGTGTAGCCTTCTGAGTTACTCTTGATCCTTAAACCCTCAAAACAATAATGACAGAGTCTCCTCTCAAAAAAAGTTTAGCGATGAATCTCTCCTTCGACGTGCTTTTAATGACTTTTCCCTTGCTGTTTCTCACCGTTTCTGTCCAAAGCTCCTTCACATCTTCAAGGATTAAATTGCAATGTCTGTCGAAGGCTTTCACCTTCGCGAGAAGTTTATGGTTATTTCGACAGTATATCATAACAGGGCTGCCTTCGTTCATGGCATTTTGGATTAGGGACATGGGACCATGTTTGAATTCAAACTCTTCAAGTTGTTGAAGCTCTACTTCCGTGAGCTCTGACCGCACGCGATCTATTAGTTCACTGTTATAGTTAGTAAGTGCCTGTGAAAGATGAAACCTAGTGAATAATTATACATACGCCATTTGTGTAGAAAATATAGAATAATAGACCTTAAAACAAGATGACTACGTGACAAGCCTCTTCTAGGTTTACCATTTATGCGCACACTGCCGAACACCACGCGAAGGCCCTCTGCGAATTAGGGTGGAACTGCATGAAAGTTAAAAAGTAGATTTGTCTCTCAGAAAAGTCATGTTGAACTGAACTGTTCTATTTCGAAAAATATTTCGAAAGAGAAATTACAATGATTCCCTTCCATAATACATAACAATAAGCTATTTTAACTTTGAATACAAATTCTTCGGTTGGCTGAGGAAAAATACTCTTGTTGAGTCCTTGCTAAAAGCTTTCGCACGTTACATCGCCTTTAATGGGTTTTACACACACAAGCGTTTCTCTGATTGAATACAATGGCGCTATTATGAAATAATTTTTGTTTCCCAATATTTTCGTGTACATGCAAGTTTATATATGACATATAAAATCATAGACAACTACTAGCATCAAGAGTCCCTTCTGTTATGTCTCAAACGGTTTTTGGCTGGTAAGCAAGTGGTGCTGCTAATTTGCATCCTCGTTTAATTATACTCTCAATGCGGTCCTTCAATACCCTTGATGCGCACACAACCTCCAATGTGATGAAATCAACTTTAGCCTCAGCTTTACCTATCTTAATTTGGGCGCCCTTTCCGTCTATGTGAGTAATTGAATCGCCAAATTGTGCCTTTAACAAGGTGGAGATTCTATGAATTCTGGTACCGATATCGTGATTTCCGTGTGCCTTCTTGGTTTCTTGTTCTTCCACCAATTCTTCTGTAGGTTCTTCTTTGACACTGCTATCTTTGTGTTCATGTGAATGCGAGTGTGAACAAGATTTAGAAGTGAGCTTGACGGAGGCGGGTGATGAGTCAACATTGTAAAGTATGGCCACCACACTATCCGCTAATGAATCTGCCATTGCGTTGTTGTTTATCCATTCAACAGTGATATAAAGTCCATCGGACTCTTTAGACTTGTCAGCCGTTATGTATATCATATCCATGATTAAGCACTCCCAGGTATCTTCAGAATCGTCAATAACATTGATATATCCAAACATTTGCTCAAGATGCCATGAGACTAATGATACACTAGCTTCAATTTTCAATTTGATATTGGATTTAACAATAGAAGTTGTGAGTTGTGTGAATTCATGAAGATCATCCAATTGTAGTAAGTTTAAATCGAAATCTTTGGAGATTAAAACACCTGATACCACAATACCAGAATTTACAAGTTTTTCTTCAACTTTTTGGGCGGCTTTTTTATCATGAGGTGTTCCCGTGGATATCTCACTCTTCAGTTTGGTTTCTGGGGAGTTGTCTAATTTCATTTTGACGTCTTCTCCTTCGTTTTCAACCTCATCTTCATCTTGTATCTCTTTTATCTTATTTTTATTCAAGTGTTTCCCCATGAAGTCTTTTATGAGTCTTGATTCAGCTTCTGCGAGTGACCCGACAACCTTGGCAATCTTAGCGCTTGTAATTCCAATCTGAAGATCTTCGCAGTTTCTTGGATTGAAAACTCTCACTTCCTCTTCGGTTCCTTTTCGTGATGAGTACCTACTCAACAATGCAGATTTCAATCTACCCATGGGATTGCTGTCACCATGAACTAAAATAATCTTTTTGGGGGCAACCTCCTCGATGAATCCAGCGTTCTGCTGGAAATCAACATGTGCAGCGAATGAGATTTCATCAACAGAGAGCCTACGTGGAATTGATACATCTGGATTAGAGATTGAGGGAATGGCATGGGGCTCTGTAAGGATCTCTTTCGCCATTGTTCCCTCGACTGCATATCCCGTCATGATAACTGCATTCTTAGGATCTGGTGCCCACCTCTCGAGAAGCTGGCGAGAAACACCACTCTGCAACATACCTGGTGAAGCAACAACCACACAAGGACCCATGTCATAAACTTTGTCGATACTCCTGATGGATTTGATAAATTTGAACTGAAAAGGGTTCGATTTGGCTGAAGAAGATGCGCTGAGTCTGATTTTTTCGTTCATGATGCTGGTGTATGTTTGGTAAACAGCCATACATTTTCTGGCGAGGTCAGATGCATAATATATATTTACAGATTGGATATCTTCATTCATAGACCAGTATTCTTCTAGGATCAACAAAAGCTCCTGTGCTCTTCCCAAGGCGAACACGGGCATTAGAACACGGCCACCTTTCAAGATTGTCGAATGAATATTTTTCATCATTCGGCTCTCCTTTTCTAATCTTGGCTCGTGGGTTGCCGTTCCAAAGGTAGACTCCGTAATGAGGATATCTGGTCTCGTGGGAGGAACCTCGGCTACTTTCAAGTGACGGTCTTCTTCCCTGGAATAGTCTCCGGTGAACAAGACTTTAACTCCTCCTATTTCAAGAAAGTACATGCAAGCACCCAAGACATGACCAGCATGATACGCAGTGAACCTAATTCCATCGACCTCGATCGTAGAGTGGTAATCAATGGTCTCGATTTTTTCAAAAGAACTCATCAAATCTTCGTTCGTATACAAATTGGCGGACCCACCACCATTCTGCAGTGAGTTATCCATTTGACGAGCTTCGTCGCCGCCTCCTGCCATGGACGTGACACGCACGAAATCTGATAGTAACCATCTGTAAATTGCCTTCGTCGCGTGAGTCATGAAAACACGGCCTTTGAAGTTCGTCTGTTGCATGACATAAGGTAATGAGGCGGCATGGTCTAAGTGAAAGTGACTGATCAACAAAATATCAACTTTTGATAAGTCGTACTCGTCAAAAAATGGCAACGAGTTCATACCACTAAGTCCCGGGTGAACACCAGAATCCAACATGATGACCTTGTTTTTATACTCGATAATGTGACACGAACGACCAACTTCATTGCACCCACCCAACCCGAAGAAACGGAAGTTTTCCGAATCATCAGCTACTGGATTATCTTTTGTCATTGCTTATGTGTGTTGGAGGGGTTTCGAGTAGTCCGAAAACAATTTTGAGATGTGAGCGCGCATATAGAGGTTAGTAATTTTCATTGCGGGCCCCAGAAAAAATTTGAAAGCTCCGCGAAAGAGGATACAGCTAATACAAAGTGTATTACTACTTGATAAGGTACCATCGCTGGGAATAAGTTTGGTTTATTGGTAGCCTACTTGAATTTTGAAAGGTTAGTCAGGTTTATTCTCAGCTACGAAATAATTCAGAAATATTAAAACTACAGTACTCATAGAGGCGGGATCACCCCTTCCAGGACTGCACATTAATGATAATTAATTTTAAATTTTACACTTGGTTGTAACTTTAAGCCTACTTTTAAGAGCTGAATGTAGTTTGTTTATCTGAGTTTCTTTTTTTTTTTTTTTTTTTGAATTTATGTTTTTTATTCTTCAACACTTATTTATCAATGGCCGTCCATCTTTATTCAACAACACCTCCCAGAGGCGGACATAGCTCACGGATTTATGAGCGCTTACTTGGAAAGAGAACCACCGTAACAAGTCTCGTTTTGCTTCTTTCTCAAGTCGAAAACATTCAAGACAGCCTCAGCAGCCTTGACACCAGAAAGGGCCATAGCACCGAAAGTTGGACCCATTCTGTTGCTTCCATCAACCTCAGCAAGCTCCATACCAGCGATAACCAAACCTGGGGCAACCTCTCTCGTACCCTTAACAATAGCATCTTCAGCCTTGTTCATGTCGAGGCCTCTCATACCACCCAAGACAAATGGATCATTCTTGATGACAGGACCCAAGCTTTGCAATCTCTTAGCAGAGAAGGCACCGAATGGACCGTCGTGGCCAGTGGTAGAAAGAATCACGTTGGCGTTGATGGTGTTTGGGTCCATACAAGATTGCGTGTCGTGGTTCAAGGCGACCAAAGTCCAGTTGGTGACAACACCAGCAATACGCAATTCACCGGTTGTCTCGTCACGACGAGTGATCAAGTCCTCAACTGCAGTAGCGTTAAACAATTTCACGTTTGGGAAGTTCAAGACCTTAGACATCAAGGTAGACATGAACAAAGCAGCGTGCTTCACAACAACGTAGTCACCCTCGTCCTCGTAAGCGACCTCGATTTCGTCCAAGAACAATTGAGCTGGCTTTCTCAAGACCATGGCCGAGAACAATTGACCACCCAACCAACAACCTCCACCTGGAGAAACAGAAGCCTCAATGATAGCAATTTTAAGGTCAGGTCTGTTCTTGGCCAAAACGTAGGCTGCAGACAAACCGGCACTTCCAGCACCAACAATGACAACGTCGGACTCGGTGTATTTGTCCAAGTCAGCGAAGTATCTCTTGGTCATGGCTCTAGAAACAGTGGACTCTCTAATTGGAGCAAACTTGAAGTTCTCCCAGTCAGCAAAGTTGACTTCGGTGTTCTGGACATCCGATTGGAGACGAAGGATCAGCTCCTCAACTGGAGCAGTTGTAGTGTGCGAGTTGTAAACCATGGTTGGGGGAGTCATTTTAGATAGTATTTGAATTAGTTAGCGAAAGAAAGATGTTAGAGATTCCAACTGTCTTATATAGTCTTCCAAGTATATGCATAACCTCCAGATTCTTCGAGAATCGGACCGATGTCTCCCCTTAGGGCCTTTGGGGTAAAAAAACCGCAATTACGTGCCTTGTAACTGCATTATCCTGGGTGCAACTGATTTTTGGAGACCCGCACGCGCATAAAAAAAGGAGGATTCCAAGTCAATTTCAGCAATAGTATATCAATTCAGTTGAAATTTTCACGAGCAGAATGAGTATTTCTATCGATGATGAAGGTTCTCGAATTTTTTAACTGGCTGTATTGTGGCTCTTTTTTTGTGGCTCAGATCAAAATTCCCGATCGGTTATCACCCCTCTCGGTTGCAGCCGGGCTGCAGATAACAGGCCCGGTAATTCCGGCAGGAAAGCTGTCTCGCACCTAAACGATCTTTGACTGGACAAGAGGTCTCAGTACAAGGCATTAAAGCCGCATTTGATAGACACGTAGGCGCATATGCCCTTCCAATGACAAAGATGGTAAAGCACATCAAGAAAACTGTCTGCTTTTCTCATTGAAACTTTTGAAGTACCTTTTTCTGAAACTTGTGACATTTTTTTCGAGCATTCCATTCCTCGTCACGCCTTGATAATTCTCATCTCTCTTCACGTACACCACCAACCTTCTGGACCATTTGTTGAACTCCTGCTCCAACGCGTACAAATGTTCCAATTTTTCGTGTTGCGGAATGTGGTGCTCTACGAATTCATCATTCGCTGTGGGCATCCAGAAAGCTAGTCTTCCCCCAACAGGAAGTCTCTCTGCTGCAAAATTAAGCAAATCTTCAAGCAAGTTCGCAAGCTCGTATGGTTTTTTGGGAGCAATGAAATCTCTTCTAAAGTGACCCAATTCACCCTCTACTACATTATTTTCTCTTCCTGCGGCCTTTTCTGGATTCTTCGCCCCGCACACTTTAAGCCCCTCTCTGACCCCGTAAGGAGGATCACAGACGATGGAATCTATTACTAGATCTGATCTGAATGCGTTATTCGTAAAGTCCATCACAAATGTGTCCATGAACTGCGAGGTGGTCCCATATTGTTTGAAATTGCTTTTCAAATTGCACTGTTTACTTTTTCCGCGAATAGAACGTGGATCAATATCAGTTCCCACTGGATATGCACCAAAATATGCGCCTGCAACAAGAAAAGAGCCTGTTCCCGTAAATGGATCGTAAATAATTCTGCCTGGCATAACTTGCCCTATATTGCAACTAATAAGCGAGAGCTCGGCCTCGAAAGAAGTGGTGCCAATATACTTCCTTTTCTTGAGATCGTACGTTTCAACTGCACCCGCAGATCTAGCACTAAGCTGGACTTCTCTTCCGAACCAGAGGTAGTTTGGTTTGTCAGCTTTTTCCATACCGCTCACAAAATATTGCTCAAGAACTGCAAATACGGTTTCTGGGTTTTTCAATCTGATTTTGCCTTCAAATCCCAAATATTTGAAAGTCTCAATCGTGTTGACCTTTTCTTCAGTGGTTTTATTCCCCATAAAACTGATAAAGTCGAACCGAAATGTGTTCTTTTTATATGTTTCGAATTTTTCCAGAGACTTCTTTTTTATATCATCATGTAAAGCATCCAAATCTTCACCTTGCCCCCAAAGTTCGTAGATACCCTTGGCTAAAATGGATCGTTTGATGAGGTTTTGGGCTTGCTCATCGCTTTGGAGATTGACAACCATGAAAGGGCTCTTCTCGTTGTGACCACTGAGGTCCACCTCCACCCCGAACATGTCAGCAAGAGACTCCAACTCAGGAACCCTAAAGCTAGGGAATGAATGCGCAAAGCTTATTATATATTGCTTCATATCAGGCCGGAGATAATGATTCTGGTTGATGAGTTAGACTTGAGTATGAAAATAAGAGCGCACCCGAACGCTGAACGATGAGATGCGAAGTATGCAGAGCGTCGAAGAACGGTGGGTGCAAAAATTAGTTTACTTGACAAAAATTAAGAAAGAATTTCCTTATTTCTATCTGAAGATAGTTTGATATAAATTATGTTAATAAATGTTTCGACATTATAGGTCTTTTAGCCCGTTTAATAAAATTTGGATTTTTGTCACCCGTTTGCAATTGCTGAAAATTATTATTAGGTCTCTCAGTTTTTATTATGAGAAAGATAACAGGTAAGAGTTCATATAATACAAATACTGTTGGATTTAACAGCTTAATTTTCTTCGATAAGTGTGAATTATAGAAAAGGAGCTTTCAATTGTTATGGCACTAATACATAAAATAAAAAATTATCAACCCAGAAACTATTAAAAATGGTTAAAGCTGAGGCAACTCCAACCCCCAATATCTTAATCCTGAGCAGTTTACTGAGCCCACACAAAAATTCTTCTTTCTTGCTTATTCTGGCTCGACCTACTGGATGACTATTTTTCTGCTGCCTCTCACTTACGTTCTTGATCTGCCGTGCTTGCATTATCCATTTATAGAGATTTCAAATTCTTCTACTCGATGTTTTCTTGATCTCTCATCATGTCGCATAAATCAACTGTTTCGTTTGATTTTCCTCGGGCGGCGTGATATCTGGTGACTAAGTAACTTTTTACTCTCGGTGAATTATTTTCGGGGGTTTCTTCCCAATTTTTCATCGCAAACACCGTTTTCCACAGACTTCATGTCTCACAAGTTCCTACTTCAATTCGCGTACTTTTGCCGATCTTTCACGGCTTTCTGGCATTTATCTACCCATTCTACTTTGCAATTGCCTACTTATTGTTGTCCATTCGAGCTTATACGGATATTACTCGCTCGATAATTATGTCGCTGTTTCATTGTACCGCTTTGTCGTTTTGTGTCTTATCACTTATGACTTTGGCGCATTGCTGCTTATGGCTTTAAAACCCTGATTTATTCAACTGTCCCTCTATGTCATTATCGCTTTACCACTCGTCGCGTTGGCACGTTTTTTGAGTTTCCGCCTTGGTTCATCACATTTATTTTTGTGGAAGAATGAGGATTTCTGTGATTGGATCTGTATTTATAACACAAATATATATATTGATTACAGCTAGAAGACAAGTCATGGAATATTGTATCACAACCCGATTTCTTCCCTAGTAAAGGATTGTTACATCAGTCAAGTCATTGAATTTTTTCCCCACCAAACTTTTTTATTCATATCAAAAGAAGCAGACCCGCATATTAGGAAGTCACTTCCTAGGGCATCTAGCTTTTTAAAGGGTAACGGAGCCAGTTGCGCATATCTGCCTCACAAAAATCAAGGGTGTCATTTCCCTTTTACAGCCTTTTCCCTATCAAAACATCATAAAGAAAAAAGCCAAACGAAAACAGGAATTAGATATTGATTTCTATTCAATAGAAAAACAAAACGTATTACATGAATTCACTATCTAAGCGCTCAGAATCTATTAATCTAAAGAGAAACTATCCTTAAAAGCGTCAGATTAAGATCCTGAGAATTGCATTTACCTGACTTCCTCCTTTAATGAGATTCAGTATTTCTTTCGATAGATCTTTAATTATCTATTATTTTTTGATGCTATATATATCGTGAAGTTTTTCTTTTGAAGAAGCCTTTGCATTGGCAACCATCCATGTTTTTAGTGCATGCGTAAGATAGTTACTACTGTAAGTAATTTTATTGGTTGTGTATATTAAATACGCGACTGACACTTTGACGCTTTCAAATGAGCTAAATTTTTTCATAAAAAAAATGTAACTATTATGGTGTGAAGAAAGGTAAGATCCTTTGAAGTCGGCCTTTAAATTAGTAAAGTAATCAGTTCCCAAAAAAAGAACTCCGATACCGGGAGTTGAACCCGGGTCTGCTCGGTGAAAGCGAACCGTGCTAACCGTTACACTATATCGGAAACTCGATTTTTGATTTGTTTGCGTGTATAACATATGAATCACGACAAACCTACCCAGTGATATGCATGCACGTGACCAGATGGTATATACAGGGGCGTCATGTAATACAATTGTTTCCTTTGAAAAAAAACAGGGGTTTATATCAAACTTTTAATACCTATAGAACGCTAGTATCGGTCGTTGGTTACCAAGAGGCTAGCGGGAATTTTACAACGACTGAAACAGAATATGTGGTGGTACTTTTTTTTTTTTTTTAAAGAAAAAATTATATTACAGGACGCCGCTATAAGAACGACACAAAAACTATAAAAAAATAGAGAAAAACCTGAAAACACATCTGGATAGAGTACGGATTAATGAAGTTATCCAGCTCTCCCGAGCCCTATACCTTCCTCCTTACTCTAGCCGCTCTGTAGATCACGTCACCCTATCCGAACCTTAGTATGTTCCAACATCTTCTGCATAGGCAAATGAAGAAGAGGTTGAAGCTCATTGTCTCCATTAGCCTCTCGGCGTCTGGAACAATAAACTCGGCGGACAGTGTGGACGTACCAATTAAGGTTGCGTAAAGCTTCATAAGTCTTGTTTAATGGTGCCAACATTGAATTTAACGTCATCGGGTCTTCGATGTTTAAGTGATTCCACCAGAACTTCGTGCAGCCACATTCATTAT
>JAJMAK010000392.1:0-14610 GCA_030572615.1 Metschnikowia lachancei | reverse complement strand
CGGCGGTTCCGTGCTTCTTCATGGCTAGCCCTTTGCGTGGGGTAAGAGTTCGGGTGATCTTTTTCCTGCGTTTCACGGGAGACTTACGCTCAAAGATACCTAGTCTTTTTGCTGATTCGGGAAGAACTCCTCTTAGGATCGTTCTCAACTTCCTATACTTTCCCCCAATCTTGATGTACTCTTCTTCCTCCTCCTCTGGGGCTTCAGCACCACTGTCGTTCTCAGAAGACCCGTTGTAATCTTGGAACTGTGGGGTGTCACGCAAGCCATTGTGATAATTTGGATGCTCAGACGTCGGAGATCCAATTGTGGAGTGAGTGGGGGAGAGATAGACTGGATCCTGGCTATAAGGATACTCGAATTCGTTGTAAGGTATAAGTCCATCTTCCCCGTCGTCATGATTTTCGTCTGCGCTCTGTTCAAGTTGGGAACTGTATGCATCCGGATCATAGTTGTTTTCTTCTTGAGATGCGGAATCCTGGTGCTGTTCTTGCCGTAGATCACCATTTTCCTCCGCCGCATCGGCATCCCCTTGAAGGGCTAAAGTTTTACTATGGCCCAAGTGCGTGTAGAAATCCTTTGAGCGGTAGCGATCCTCATCCGGATACCGCTTCTTTTTCTGGAGGTAGAGCTGGTTCAATGCCCGAACTACGCGCGAAATCTCCTCATCGCCGTCAAACATTTCGTTGATGCTTTCCACCGTACAAATGCCAAGCCAATCGGCCTGATCAGCGATATAAGGGTGCCTACTGGCAAATGTACGTTTGCGTAAGCTTCTTGAAGCCCGGCCACCGGTGTTTTGTACGGGTGGTTCCGAGGAAATAGCCGCCAAAGTCGTCTGTGAAGACAAGACATGAACAGTATGTGGTTGAGACGTTATTGGGATTGTATTCTCATCTGTTTCTCGCAGGGATTCCGTTAAAGCAGGCTGTAAGGATGGAGGCGATGGTTCCAGGTGGGCCTGGGGTTCATGAAGCGGCAGAGTGTCATTTTGAGTGAGATCCTGGGGGATATCTTCATAGAGCACAGCGAAAGGAGTATTGTGGGCCTCAGCACGAAGCCGGGAGCGGGTCTCGTCGGAGAAAAACGCAAAAACACTGCGGACCAATCCAGTATCAACGTCAGAGACAGAGAGTAGCGGTAGCGAATTCTCTGTATCTGAGTCGGCGACGAGATCCATTGAGAGTAATCATGAAAACCAGATAAAAATCCGTATGTGCGAGTGCGTAGGGCGTAGGGCGTAGGTTTCGGGATGTGGTTTGTGGGTTTGAGTTTCCGATTTGGGAGAAGGTTATTTTGTGAAGGAATGCTATCACGTCCCTATTTTTGGCGCTGGCTTTTTGTGAACTTAGCTCAAAGTGCCAAAGGTGATGTTTTCTTCGTTATGAATGTTTTATACATCAATGTAGTGGGTCTGTGGTGGGACGCATCGCCGGCCCAGGAACGCGTCGGTGAATTTTGGCCCTAAACGGAGTGCGGGCCCGGTGCGGGCTCAGTGCGGGCCCAACGGATTTTCATGAACGGTTTTTGGAATTCACTAATTTAAGTGTATCTTGAAATTATTCGGGTGACATTTTCTTGGGACGATGATTATATGATACTATGGTGTTTTTATTTGGATTGAACAGGTTACTAGCACTCTGGATGGGTAGGGTGGAAATGTTGTGGATGATATTCTCTGTGTAGATGGTGCTGAATAAGACGATACAATAGTTCGGAGCCATTTGAGGGCTCACTCAGGCTCACAGTACTTTAGCGACAATTCAACAAGGCAGGGTTTTCGTAAACATGCTGAAAAGCGAAATTCTCTGCTTTTCTCGATTACGGAAAGTTTCAGAAGTGATTGAATAAAGTCCAAGGGGGTTTCGAGTTATTACTGACTGGGTGCATCTACGCTTACTGGGGATTATCGAGCTACCTCGAAGAACGGTACAGCAGGCCTCAGCCTCTTAGATTGCCCCAACAAAAACGTTGAATTTCAATTTCATGCCATAATTTAAGGCCCCCGTTAATAAAAGGTAAGATTGAATACTTCGATTTGTCGTTCAATGTTTTTGCACGCTTTCATCTATAGATGCTTTTTGCGGCCAAGCCATACGGTGTTGAATGCATAGTATGGGGTTTCTTCTGTTTTTTTTTTTTCTGTCTTTTCTTTTGTTTATCTGTCGTTTATCTATTTGGGCATATTCTTTCTCGTTCCTTCTTGAATAAAAAACAAGGAATAAGATTGATTTTTTATTGATGAGATAGCTTAAGATTTCGTATCACTCTCTGAATCTTTATTCAGGTATAATGATTTAGTCTTATCCTCGAACCTCTTCAGAATTGTTGTATTTCTTCTAATGATAATCTTTCGTTTCTTGCATTTCGTGTAATAAATAACAAGGGTCTATTTTTCACTCATCAATATTATTAAAATTTCAAGTTTTTAACACCCAAAACAAATTTCACCTGAAAATAGGATTTTTTTTTGTTCAATTAATAAATAGCTATGTCCAAAATGGGTTCACAACTGTAAATTGTCAGAAAGGGAATTAAATCTGCAAATTGTAAGAAGAAGAAAAAAAAAGAAGAGAGTTTGAAGATAGTGTTCCTTGTCGATTGAAGATTGATTGAAGAGTGAACCTTATTAAGTAAGAAAAGTAGTTAAATAAGAATGGTTTTTCCATCATTAGATGTGGAAATACCGGGATTTATATAGTCTGACTTCCGGAAACGGTGAAACGTGGTTACTGTTCCGGGCCGAAGTGAAACTCACTTGTTTCGGTGGAATCGGTGTAACGTGGTGTTTGAGCGCGAGTGTTGCAGAAGCCTGACTGTTGGCAATCTTTGAAGAGATACTCCTTGACAGCATGGGTAGTGAGGAAGAAAAGTGCAAATGCCCAAAGCAGTAGAGGCAGTCTCATTTCAGGCTATTCTCTCTTTTTCACGCCGTCTATAGTTAAGATGTTGGTTCACTGATGAGAAAGACTGAAGGCATGGAAAGTTCACTTTTACTAGTTTCTCAATGTAGGCATGGTGATTTCTCGCACGTGTTCTCCTGTATTAGACACGGCAAAAGAAACTGGGGAAACCCCAACTCGGAGACTAATTGATTGAAAGACATGGCTTAGAGAAATAAAAAAGTAATATTGTAGGGAATAAAGATACTGCGAATGTTTTAATAAGCTAAAATTTTAAAGCCTTGTTTTTAGATGTCTTTTCGAATTCCCCTAAAAGACTTGTTTGATTTGGGTTGGGGGAACTGCGATAATGCCTCGTCCCTAGTCTCCAACGGCTGCGATCCCCCAATTCAATAGAACAAAACGGAAGTCATATCGAATTATTTTCCCAGTAACACTTAGGATTTTCCAAAGTCATTAAATTTATTTACCGACTATATTTGAGATATATCTGTGTGAAACCCGTAATTTTTTAGTCGTGACTGCTGGCCTTTGAAATGCTAGCCTTTAGTGGCGTAGGCTTATGTTTGAAAGGAAGTTGGAAGACCTAGTACATCAAGTAACCTGTGAAGTTTTATTAAGGACTTAGTTGCGTTCACCTTTCATAATTAATATAGCTCACAATTTGTCACCCGAAATGCTTCGAATTCAAGAGTGTCAAAATATTTAGCTAATCGCTTATACTTTACCTGGCATAAATACCCTGACCTCGCTATAGAAATAGACATCCAATGTATTTACCATTTTTAGTTCACAATTGAACATCGGCACATGGCCGCCTCCCTCGATATCTTCGTCTTCCAAAACACCTGTGTTTTTTCCAATGCTCAAGTATTTTTTTCACGTATCGAAGTATCAAACCTTTTCCCCACTCTTTAGAGAAATCGGGACTAATTAGGAAAGAGTAATACAGCAAATTAGAGTACGAGAGAAACAAAAATGATATTTACAAGCTCTAAGAAATTGCAGCCTATATTCTCACCAACAGAATAGCATATCAAGATATACCACAACAAACACCAGAAAAAAATAAATAAAGAAGGCGTGACCTACCGGGGGGATTTAAGGAGGCCAAAAGTGGAAAAAGAAAGCATGAAAAACTAAAGAGTGCCAAATGGAAGGTAAGTAGTAACCTTACTCAAGATACTCATTTCGTTATTATTAAATGAGGTAGACTTTCACCCAACCCAAAACCCCACATGGTGAAAAGTGACAATAACTAAATGAAACTTCAATAAGAATATCCTTCCATTACTGAAGCTAAGGCATAAGGTCACGTGGAGCCCCACTGACTAAATAAAGCGGGGCTACTTTTAGAGAGGAATTTCAAATAAAACAATAAGACGCGTGATTTAAACAATACGCCACTGGATTGAACAATAGACTAGTATAATTCATAATTGTCGGAAATAAGGGTGTCTCTTTCTAGACCTGACAAAACCCCACTTCCCTTGTTCATTGATTCGGGGGTTTTTTTTTCAAAATAATGCTTTCAGTCCTTTTGTTATATTCTATTTTAAGCCCTATTGTCCAGTGTTATTTTTATCTTTGTTGTGGAATATGGGGGTGGGGTCTGGTGAGCCTCCATAAATTCAATAGTGGCCAAATTGAATAGTGGCCAAATTGAATAGTGGCCATGATATCCTAAAAACCCCACTCGTATGGTATCGTGTGCCCGGATTAGGAATTAACATGATACTCAAATGTTTTGTAGACTCTAAACAATTTCCTATAAAGCCCGATGTAATCCTACCTCAAATTTTCTTTTGATTCATTCATTACCAAAAACAAGAAGTGAAAAGAAACAAACAAACACCAAACGAAACATGAAGTTGCTCAACATTTTACCACTCGTCGCATTGGCTGCTGCTTCTGAACAGACCATCTCTGGCTACTTGTACATTCCAGAAACCAACACCGAGACACGCCAATATTTGGGCCTTGAAAAATTTAGATTGACCGTGGACGGAAACATTCAGTTGTTTGACTTCTATCCACGACTTGGAAGGTTTTTGGTTAATCATGGCCACGGTCACGCTGGTGATTTGGACTTTGAAAAGGATTTGAAACCGGTCATACATCAGATACCACCATACAACTTGGCCGTTTACAACGGCACGGAAATCCCCGACCTTGTGGGTAAGCTTGTTTTGGAAAATACCCCCGACACAAACTTTTCCATGAATGACGAGTCGTCCGAAGACCCTTACAAGTATGTAAATTATCTTAAGCAGGATTTCCAGCTCTGTGACGATAAACTGATTGGCTTTGATAGCCAGTGTGCTGGTGCACGCAAGGTAAAGGTGGCTTTTCTACAACTTATTGGAGAAGGTGTAGTGTAACTCCCAAGTTATCAATCTTGGGGGTTTGATGGCATCGTGGCCCAATTGGGGCATCAGATATCAATGAACAGGGTAACCATATATACTTCAATTGACAAGGATATCGTCGTACACCCACAAATAGGAAATAATGTATACACGTGCCACTTGGCATTTAATATTTGGTGCGATCTTGTGCCTCTTTTTTAAAACTTCGATTGTGTCGTATTTCACAGAACACATCCATTCAATGATGCACATTCTGTACAACAATGCATCATTCTCCATGTCCAGTTCCCATTACAAAGGGCTCTTGAAGAAATTCGTCCGACTCACTTCCGAAGGAGTCTCTGCATCAGGCTCAATGGAGCCTCCCAAAATAGCTTCAGTAAACCGGACTCATTCACATGACCCGGAGACTTGTAACGCCATTTTTGTAGTGGAAAATCCTTTTGCAGTAGTACCCTTTCATCAATCGCATTACGCCGCGTGGCATTACGAAATGACATCCATAGTTCCCTGCTGACTACGATACGTCTTCGGTGTCCAGGAGCTCATTTGCAAGAGGATCTTCCACATTTACAACAATTACTTTGCTGTCCAATTCACCATCATCTACAAGAGCCAAAGAGCCCAATATCCTGACGGCCTTGATATCCCCAATTGAAAGCACGTCGGATCCAATTTCACACACATCCAATGGATCTCCATCCCCGGGAAGATCTGCGTCGTCGTACGTGTCCATGGGGTCTCCCAAGTCTGAGGAAACGCACCATATTTGAAGACCAACCCCTTGTGGGGAAGTAAATTGTTCACAAAACGAGACTTGTCTTTCTTTGCATCTTGAATGTTTGGGTTTCCGGGCAGACTGGTGTTGATTTCGAACTTCCGTTGGTCCACTGGGGATATCGACCACTATGGTTGGCATGCTTCGCTCCAAGTCCAAGCAAAGAGGAACAGAATGGAAGTACCACACAATTTTCGATGAGTTCTCAACGCAGTACTTTTGGAACTCCTTTGTATTTCTACTTCTAATACCGAAAGCCGTATACTCCGGCTTTGGTTCTTTGGGGGAATCGGTTAAGGATTTCCCCGTGAAATCTTTCAGTATCGCAGAAGCAGAAGGGTGACGCAAGGTTATTAAAAGTGTTTCACGAGTCCTGAGACACTAGAGATATTGTTTTTGCTATGAGGATTGCTATGAGGAGAAAACGGGGTCATAATTCCACTGTGTTTATTCGTTTTGCAGTCGGTTTTCCTTAATTAACCACTCTCACATACAAAGAGGCCGTAAGATCGCGGTTGCAAAATAATGTGAAGAAAATTTACTTAAGAAGCTCAAAATACGACTTCTCTGATTTAGAAGAGAAAGACGTCTTAAAGTTTCAATGTCATATTGAAAGTAACGTCTTAACATACTGCACATTTTTGGGGAACAAAGGAAGCAAAAAGTATCAGCTTTGCAATATCACTATAAAGAGCATAATCCAGTAACCAGGGACTATGAAAAATCAATCGACAAAAGCAAAATTCAAATGAGACCCACATCGCAAATGAGCTCAATAATTTTAAACCCATTGGAATATGAAAGAGCAAACAATCATATAACGACACCTTCTACGCCTTCAATATCTTTTAATGAGGGGGCTCCCGCATGTTGATACCGCAGCCTATCATGTGAATACAATATACAAGGGCCCTTATTATTCAAGAAATGCACCAAATCGGGTCCCTTCAAAATATAAGAGAAATGATCGACCAGAAAAAACCAGAGTCCAAACTCTATGTGGTGAAGATTATCAGGGATTCTCGGCATGCGGACCTCCTAATTCAAAGTCTACTAGCAATGGGCTTAGAGTCTTTCATACAACTGTTCTTAGAGTCTTTCATACAACTGTCTTAGAGTCTTTCATACAATTGCTGTATGTCAATTCTCCTGAATAGAAGGGCCTGACAAATGCATGTACACAAATTACTTGAATATCTTCGGATATACACCGTGGAATTTTAAATAACACCCATATTACTTTGGTACTCTTTCATCGTTATATCCATGTATGAAGTACTGACCTCACCGGTCGTCTCACACCGGTCGTCTCACCACGTTCGCTGTTTATAGTCACCACCAAATGTCTCGCTACCGCTAACGTCCCACTGATAAAGACATGAGCAATACAGAAATTTACAAATTACCAATATAGACCTAAATTTGTGCCTAAATTTCTGCTTAATTACTGCCTAAAATCCCCCAAACACCCTCCAAACCATTGCCATACCACCCCACTTAACCACATCCTAGCGCCCCTCACGTGACTGGAAAAGTGCGAATTTTCCCCTTCAAACGGAGAACCTTCTTTCCGCACTATCACCAAAGCAAGCCTCATAAAACTACACCTCGGTTTATACCCCAACTCCATCAAAATATATTTTTGAAATACTTCCAGCGCCCCTGCCGCAACCATGGATAATCGCAGAGTCGCTAAGGTGTACAGAGACAAGTCGCAGCGGGTCAAAAAGTTGCCTTTTGCCCCACCCAGTGGCCTTTTGTCAAAGGTCAAACGATATTTCTCCACCAGTGGCATCCCATCGAGAATTGCCTCATTTACAGGTTCTTCTGACACCGACAAAAACACCCCCACCCAGGAAAAAAATACCCCAAACCCCAACCCTGGCTTTGTGTTACCGGAACCTTTTGTTACCGCTGATACATCGACGTTGTCGCAAGGTGCCGATGACTCCAGCCGGATTCTTCTGACTTTCTTCCAAGAAAAGGGCAATGCTCCCCTTTCTCAGGTGGAATACGAGGGCGTGATGTCACTTTTAGAACGTTCCAAGTCGTCAACGACGCTCCCCCTCCCTGAGCTGACGCCGGAAAAGCCAACGGCTAAACGGTTGGGCAATCTTGCTGCTCAAAACCCTAACAATACCTTCTCGCAGTACTCGCAGAAAGTGTTGCGCAACACCAGCGCCTACGACGCCAGCTATGCCAACAACTCGTCTGTTTTAACTGCTGACTATAAGCCCGTGTACCACACGTTGAACGACGTGTCACGGGCAAACATTTCCATGAAACGAGTGTACCCCTTTTCCGGTGTTCCTTCGCCGTATGCCACCAGGATCCACGCTCCCAATTTTGCTGCCAGAAAGGCTAGACGGATTGCATCTGCTGCGCCGTCCGTGTCTCTGATGGAAAAAGTAGTTGACGCTTCAATGGAAACGACTTCTTTCAAGCCCAGAAGCAAAGCTGCAAACTCCCTTTTGCTGATCTTGGATGGTAATACTTCCACCCAAGATCCCGACACCACCGCGTCCAATTTGACGTCTAATAAGCCGTCCAAACCTCTTCACAACCCTTACGCCAGACCTAAACGCTTCACCCCTTTGCCCAAAGAAGATATCCTTGAAACCCCCGCTTCTTCCAACGCAGATGAAATCACCAAAACTGTATCATATAATAAAGCCGAGGAGTTGCCCAAAAACAATGAGAATGGTGTAAACGGCAAGCCCGAGGAGAAACCCTCTCTCTTTGGCACTGCCACTGGTGGTGCTGCTTTGTTACCCGCTGACAATTCAGTAGCTCCACGTACTATTGAGAGTTCCCATTCGGACACCAAAAAACCAACTTTCGATGGAAAATCCGCGTCTTCTGAAACTACCGATGACGCCACAAAACCTCTGTTCTCTTTCGGGGCTCCTAAACCAAACAACAACCTATTTGGTGTTACGGATTCCTCTTCCACTGGCTCCACTGGACTTTTTGGCAATAAATCCAATGGCTTAGTTGGGGAAAGTGCCAAATCTTCCACCTCGGAGCTTCTAACTGGCACCAATGGGAATGGTATTGAGCCTAGTGGCAAACCTGCCGCATTTTCTTTTGGTGCAAAGTCTTCGCTTCCTGCTTTTGGCCAGGATTCCAAGAAATCAAGCAATTCAGAGGAAGGACATAAACCTCCTGTGTTCAATTTTGGAGCAAAGACGAGCCAGGAAAAACCAGCATTCACTTTTGGCTCCAAGCCCGATGAAAAGGCGACGGAGATTTCAAAGAAACCGGAAATCGAGACTATCGATGTCGATTCTCAGGATGAAAGTGACACCAAAGAATCAAAGCCAACTCTTTTCACCTTTGGTGCCAAGCCCGCATTTAATTTTGGTACCAAGGCGAAAGATGAACAACCTGGTTTGAGCTTTTCTTCTAAACCTTCCGAGGACAGTACAAAGCCTGCCTTTAACTTCGGTACGAAAAAGGTAGAAGATTCAGCTTCCGAGAAGCCAGCTTTCAACTTTGGTGCCAAGCCTGCTGAGGATAAACCGGTCACGCCTAAAGCGGCTTTTGATTTTGGCGCTAAGCCGGCTGCTGATAAGCCAGCTTTCAGCTTTGGAACCAAACCAGTGGAAGACAAGCCTGTCGTTGAAAAACCTGCATTTAGTTTTGGTACTAAACCTGCCGAAGACAAGCCTGCTATGAATAATCCAGCTTTCAGTTTCGGGGCTAAACCTTCTGAAGACAAACCTTCTGAAGACAAACCTGCTTTTAGTTTTGGTATTAAACCGACAGAAGACAAGTCCTCTACTGATAAACCAGCTTTCGGCTTTGGTGCCAACCCCGTGGATGAGATATCTGCTGCAGAGAAGCCCAAATTTAGTTTTGACGCTAAGCCCGCTGAAAATAAACCAGCTTTTAGCTTTGGTGCGAAGCCTTCGGAAGAAAAATCCGCTGCTCCCAAACCCTTTTTCAATTTTGGTTCTAAACCCACTGAAGATGAACCAGCTTCCGAGAAGCCCGCTTTTGGCTTTGGAAAGAACCCTGCTGAAGAATCTGCTGCCCCTAAACCAGTGTTCAACTTCGGGGCCAAACCTGCGGAAGAATCTGCTGCCCCTAAACCAGTGTTCAACTTCGGGGCCAAATCTGCTAACGAAAAACCTGCCTTCAGCTTTGGCGCAAAGCCCACCGAAAAAACGTTCGCTGAACCCACTGCTCCTAAACCTGCTCTTAGTTTTGGTTCGAAACCCGCCGAAGAAAAGCCTGTTTCTGAGAAGCCTGCTTTTAGTTTTGGCACCAAATCAACCGATGCCAAACCTGCGTTTAATTTTGGCGCAAAGGTTTCCGAAGATAAACCTCTTGTTTCTGAGAAGCCTGCTTTCGGGGCTGGATCAAAACCTATCGAGGAGAAGGCCGATGAAAATAAACCTGCGTTAAACTTTGGCTCTAAACCTGCCCAAGATCAAAGTGCAACAACAAAGCCTGCTTTCAATTTTGGGTCTAAACCTACAGAAGAAAAACCAACTTTTAGTTTTGGGGCTAAACCTGCTGACGAAAAGCCAGCGTTCAGTTTTGGTGGTAACTCAACTAATGGTTCCACCAACGGTAAACCTGCGTTTACTTTCGGCTCTAAGCTGAATGGAAATGCAGAAGATTTTGGGACGAAAGAAGGTGGTGAAAAGGACAACGAAAACCCACAGAAACCAGCATTTAGCTTTACCTCTAATCTGAGTGAAAGCAGCACCCCTTTTAACTTTGGATCAAAGAAGGACAGTGAAAAGCCAATGTTTAGCTTTGGAGCTAAGGCCAGTGACACAAAACCAGCCTTCAACTTTGGTACCAGCACCACTGCAAAACCAGTTGGGAGCAACGGACATGATAATGGCAAGGCCGGTTTGAGTCTAGAAAACGAGTTTGAATTCCCAGATATCCCGGTTAAGCAAGCAGGCTTGAGACAAGAAAAGGTGAAAGAATACGAAGATTTGTTCGAATTCTGATAGAAAGACTCCCAAATGCATAGATAGAATATACGACATGAATGTGAAGCTGCTAATGCCGTAGCTGCCATCAGAGTGTAGGAAGGCTTTTTGAGGCATCTCGTGCTGTATTATCTTCAGCATAACAAAACTCTGAAGGTGGTCCCAGGATGGGTGATGTGAGTGTACATCTCCTGTCATGTGCAATGCTTAAGAATGCAAAAACTTGAATAAAAGGATCGGGTGTCTATATTTCACCATGTTTGGCCATTGTTGATAAAATGTACAAATGCTTTATCAAAGTGGATGCTCAAAGCTCATAACGAAAAGTCATATTGACTTGGCTGTTTAATGTTCAACTTATCAGCATAGGCATGTTTACCAGACTCGAATTTCATAATCAAAAAACGTCAAGTGCTCCCTTTGGAAATGATGAAATTGCCCAATTCTGAACATAGATTGCGGGGTTTCCGAAAAACACCCCTCTTTGCCAAAGAGAGTGATGTTTTTCTGGGTTTATTGCTAGCTTGGGTCTCATGGAACTTTTGTAGTGCGATAAATTGAAAACCAGGGTTCCGAAATTTCTTCGCCAAAATCATTATTTGGAGTAGCAGCTCGAGTTTGCACCTGTGGTGAACTAGACAAATAGTTCCTTGTGTTATAGAAAATGTGCAGAAGTAGTAGCAGATATAGATTGTCCCACTTGCCGTTGAAGGAATCGGACGCTATGGGGAAATTGATGAGAATGACGCAGTTTTAATGAAGTCAATCAAAGAACAAAGCGCACAAGAAATGGGGTTTTAATTCAGTAAAAGAGAAAAGGAAGGGAAGGAGAGACTAAGAGGAAAGAAAGCAATATTTGGTTGATGATTTTGTTGATGTTTGGTAAATGATTTGGTTAATGATTTGGTTATTAGTTTGGTTAATGTATCTTTTTTGTAATTGACGGTTTCTTTCACCTTAAAAGTTTACCTCATTTCATTTCATTTTTGTTTCTTGTAAGAGAAATCCAAATTGTATAGTAGAGAGTTTCTGAGGATAAGTTTTTCGGCAACTCGATGCTTTACTAGGCCAAGCATTATCTTACCTGGCCCATGGGTTACATACTACTTAATATATCTCAACACCTACGGGTCCAAAGAAGGATCCTACAACTGGTGGGTAAAAGTCGCCAATTTGCAATCTTTAAGCTACCATACTAAAGAATCTGTGATATCAGATACGGCACCAAAAAGGAACACACTAAGTTTTCAACAGTGATAAAGGCAAAAGTCCTCGATAACCGAAAGAATTTGCAAAGGCAAAATCAGTGAATTTACCTTTCGCGCAAACTTTGCTTAAATTGTCTTCCTCGAAGTGTCAGAAATAGGTAAATAAATCTGCAAATTGTAAGAAGAAGACGAAAGAAACAGGTAAGAAGAGCGATTGTAGTAAGTAATCTGTTTGAAGAATGTACATTGAAACTTATTATGTAAGAAAAGTAGTTACAATAAAAAAAAAAAAATGGGTTTTCCATCATTAGTTGTGAAATTACCGGGGTTTATATATCCCCATTTTCGGTAACGTGGTTACTTGTTTCGGGTGGAACGGTGAAACGAGCTTGTTTGAGTGCGGCCCTGTTTTAGCTACTCGCTTATACTTTACCTGGCACGACGTGCCAAAATGATAATTAGCGTGTTTTTCTACGCAGCAGAATTATAACCAGGGTTCTTCTGGTAAGTTAAAGCATGAATCTTGAAAGAAAAACTCCACTCGAAGTAAGCACATTTAGGAAACACAAAAAGTCATCCCTTGCAAGTTCTCTGTCACACCTAATAAAGTCCAGGTGTTATAAGCCACCCTTCACCACATTTAATAAAACATTCAATCTCCTAAACTTGCTTAAACTCCCCAGATGATATGATTCCACAAACAGAATAGCTCCACCTAGAAATACCTACTTCATGCGAGAAAAACATTTCGACCCGAAGGACAAAAAAAAGGACCCGAACCGGTCCACACCTTCGTATGGCCCCAGCCAGAAAACCCAGTCGAGGTCGCACCAGGGCCAAATATATCAGCCAATAAAGAAAATGTGCCTAGAAATTGGCCCAAAACAGCACCCACCTCTAGCGAAGTAAAAGACAAATCTTGTCCTTCTTGAATATACAAGCCATAAACGCCAAATAAACTCTGTTGATAGTATATACTCAACTTTGAAGTATCGTTATTTTTTTAAAGAAACATTATATGGAAAATACCATTTTAAATACGAACATGTAAAAAATCAACCACCGCGTCGCACCCAAGAGCCACGCACCCAAGAGCCTACGAGCCTCGCACCCACGAGCGTGAGAGCCTCGCGTCGCACTGACGGAACCCAATACGAGCCCTAAACGACACCACTAGAATACACCTTTAACACGGTACATCAAACGCCTCACGTCCACACAAACAAAAAGAAAAAGAAAAAGAATAAACAATAATGGCTCCTCTCAACTCTGTTCTTCTTGTAGGAGGTGCAGGATTCCTTGGGCTCCACCTTGTGCAACAGTTTTACCTCCACTGCCCCAATACTGCCATCCACGTGTTTGACATCCGGCCTATTCCTGAGGAAATCTCCAAATACTTCACGTTTGACCGGTCCAAGGTCACCTTCCACCAAGGAGACTTGACTTCGGAAGCCGATATCCACGATGCAATCTCCAAGTCCAAGTGTGACGTGATTGTCCATTCGGCCTCCCCCATCCATGGTATGGCGCAAGAAATCTACCATAAAGTCAACGTGGTTGGCACAAAGACCCTTCTTAAGGTGGCCCGTGACTCGCCTGTGCATGCCTTGGTATACACGTCATCTGCTGGTGTGATTTTCAACGGTGCAGATGTGTATAATGCCGACGAATCATGGCCTTACCCCGCTGTACATATGGATGGGTATAATGAGACCAAGGCCATAGCCGAAGAGGCCGTTATGGCAGCCAACGAGCCAGGAAAGCTCCTCACTGTGTGCTTGAGACCTGCGGGTATCTTTGGACCCGGAGATAGACAATTGGTGCCGGGTTTACGGACGGCAGCACGCCTTGGCCAGCTGAAGTTCCAACTTGGTGATAACGACAACTTATTTGACTGGACTTACGTAGGAAATGTGGCGGATGCTCATGTTTTAGCCGCCCAAAAGATTTTGGACTCCAACCTGGCGCAAAAGCTTGGTGGAGAGACGTTTTTCATTACCAACGATGCACCTACGTACTTCTGGACTTTGGCCAGAACTGTGTGGAAGGCCGATGGCCATATTGACAACTACAACATCAAATTGAACTACCCAGTTGCCATGGCAGCCGGCTACTTGTCGCTGTTTGTGTCAAAACTCTTGAAAAAGGAGCCTGGCTTGACTCCTTTCCGGGTAAAAATCACTTGTGCTACACGTTACCATGATATCACCAAAGCTAAGGAGATTTTGGGCTACGAGCCTGCTGTCTCACTCGAGAAGGGTATCCAACATACGCTTGACTGGATCTACGAGACCCATAAAGATTGAGGCGTTTGAGAGGGAGCAGAAACTGTGCCGATAGGGGTTCTGTACCTATATCAGGCCCAAGTCTATTGTTATATGGGTAATTGCTGAGTCAATG